>VUQK01017758.1:18643-28701 GCA_015106715.1 Bujurquina vittata
AAGAAGAAAAAAAAAAAAAACAATAAAAGAGGGTCAGCCATATCAAAGACATACAAGACCTGCTGAGTGAATGTGGGGCGAGTCAGAGCCCGCTCTCAGTTGTGTTTGCGTGTGCGTGCGCGCGCCACTCAATGTGCGTAATTGAGCCAGTCTGTCTGCATCTGAGTGGAATACTGCCTATGAAAACACACAGGTTTGTACAAAATGATGTGTGGGTGTTGAATAAGTGTGCGCTCCTGACAGTGACTACGTAGTACATAGAAATGAAAAAGGCTTACACAGCCAAACTTGCAGCACACTACAAACATAAAAAAAATGTTGCTTTGCATAAATGTTGCCAGTTTTAAAAAAAAACAACCAAAAAACGTACGTACATCAACAGATGTTGTTGAGAGATCTGAGGAGGTTGCTGAGTGGTTTGGAAGTGAATGGACCGGGCTGGTATTTGTTTATGTGACACCGAATAAAAAGCAGACTTAAGAAGATGGATTTGGGCCAGCTTCACCCACAGGTAGGCTCTGTGCATTGCAGCTGGCCACTGACTCACACATACTTGAGGACAAGCAGACACAAACACGTGTATAAAAAAACACACACACACACACACACACACACTCACTCTTTGAAGTGTGCAAGCACAACTAAAAGATGCTACACCCCCATACTATATAATGATGCGATCCAATGATTGCTATGCATGCAACCAACACACTCACAGGCATAGTTGTGTAATTTTCCCATTGTAACAATAACAACATATTTATGCAGAGCCCTAGCTGATGAAGCCTTCCATACTGGCACTGTGATATGGCACGCAAGCTCAAAACACTTTGATGGTGATTAGTCAGTCCAACATCTGCACAAGTGCCCTGAGCTCTCCCTACATCTGTGACCACCTGTGCTTGGCGTGGACTGTATTTACTCAGGGAGCTCTTGAGCAGTTGGTTTGAGGTTATGAGCAATTTATACTGTGCAGTTTAAGAAAATAATTACTTTGGAAAATGTGAGGTTTAACGGTAGAGGCAATAACTGAGAAAATATTGAGGAAACACCAGGTGAAAGGACTGTAAGGACTCAAAAGTCATAATGTTTTACGTTTTGACAAAACCAGGCACATAAAGTAGACAAAACTGCTACGGCATGATAGGCCGCACCTTGACAAGTTACATTCAGCAGTGGTTATGGTGATGCACTGTTGATCACACAGGGCACGGCTGAGGAGGATGCACAAGACTGGCTCACACTGTCATAGCGAGAGAGGATTAAAGGCTGCAAACCTGAGTTTACCCAATTACACTTGACCGCCTCTCTCTTCTCTGCCCCGTCTCTCTCCGGCCACTCAGTAAATGTATCAGTGAGGGCAACAAAGAGACATATGAAGGTAATTACTTCCCCTTGTCTCTACCTGTCTCTTTTTCCCTCTCTTTGTCCTCGACTTTGTCCAAGTCTCTTCCTGCTCGGGATTTTCTCTACCTCTCCCATCTCAGTTACCCCTTTCTTCCTTGTAATTCTCGTGCCGCCCCACCTATTTCCCCATCTCTCGGTCTATCGCCCCCTCTCTGCGGGTCTCAAATGAAGTGATTAATCTTGTCCTTTCCGCTACCTGTAGCCTCTCTGACCTTATGAAAAGGCAGTGCAACCCGACTAACAATGAATGTGCTGTTCTGACAGAGACAGATAGAAGGAGAAAGAGGCAGAGAGACCCTGCAGACTGCATGGGGCCTAGAAAGTTCACCTCCACCCTAGGGAGGGAGACAAAGCTTCTGTCATGCTTGAGATATGCGGAGATACTTCCTAATAACGCACGCGCACACACATGCACGTATCCACATGTACAGTGTTAAAACAGACTAAAAACTAATTACTTTGGTAACATGGTCACATTAGTTTGATCTCATTTGAATTTTTACCAGCTGCCCACTTGCACGCGCACACACACACACACACACACACAACATGTGCAGTTGACATCACATGGAAAGCACATTGCCCATATGTGTTTGTTTGCAGTGCCGGAAGCAGGTGGAGATGACACCTGCGGAATAATGTGAGCATAATAATAAAGCTGCAGCTTCAAGTTCAAAGTAAGGACTGGCGAGGCTAAAAGATCAATGCAGTTTAATGCAGCTAACACCCTGCATTAAACTGTGCTGTGCTCATCGTGAAAGCTTGCAACATGTACACGTTGAGTGTGTGAATCCATGCATGTGCTGTGTACATGCAGTTGTGACAGGAAAAGTTTACACGCCCCTTCACTCTCATACATGCCCGCAACAGTGCAGCAACAGGCTATTATTGTTCTCAAACACCCATAAAAATGTGGTTAGCTTGGGGGAATTCAGTCATTAATGAAATAAAATTAGGCCTCCTTGTTGTAGCTGGATTGCTTGTTGTTCTTCCAGGTTGGTGATGACAGACTTCTCTAGCCCTCCTCTTCCCTCCCTTTTAATCTCGCCCACAGCCCAGCTGTTTATTTGTTCAGCAGCAGACATCTTATCTTTACATTACTACATCAACACACAGCACTGCCGTTATACCAGTAACACCAAAGGCCTCTTTAACAGCACGGCATACTGCCATGTCTTTGTGTTTCTTAATGGGCCGCAGAATGTTGAGTTACACAAGTCGTTAATGGGGAGGCCATCCAGAATGCTCTCCGCCTGGATAGAGGAGGTTTTGCAATATCTGAAATAATCAACAACTCCACCGCATACAGGAACTTCCCCGCTCCAAGTTGCGTCTCAGCTTGGCAGCAATGTGCCACTGGTTTGGCTGGTACAGCGTTCATGCCCCAAGTGCTTGAAGGATTAATTTCCACTACCGCAGTTGATAGTAATTCAGACTGCTGATTCTGGCAAACCAGAACAATAGTCTTTGTTTTGCAAGTCTAATCGCTTCCATTACACAGCAATGACCCAGGGACGCCAAATGTACACTGGCAATGAAAGGTAAAAAAAAATAAAAATGAATCCCTAGTTTACATATACACGTTACAGCCACTAATACGCAGCTGTGAGCGGGGAGATGGAAATGCAGCTGATATAAGTCCTGCTGGCCGGGACTTCCGATCACCTGAGAGGCCTGCTAATGCCAAACAGAATGTAAGCTGCATACTTTCTAGTCTACTAGAATTAAAAGCTCTTGGTGTGCTCTAGAGATGCACCGTGCTCATTCTCAGCAAACTTAAGTGACCGGTTGCTTAGCATAACACACACTGCTGCTCTGAGTTGGCAGCTGATGTCATCAGTCAGGATGATGTGTAAAGCGCAAGAAAGTTGACAAATATGCATGCAAAATTTTCATCATCAACTTACTAATTTGGAAAAAAAGCTCAACGAGGCTCACGAGGCAGTGTGGTAGCTAAAGTTACTCACCTGGAAACAGCATACAACCACCGAGGTCCGTTACTGTTGACTATATTACTTCTTTAAGAGTACAGCTCATTTTTAATTACATAAACATGCAAGAACATTCCCTGACAACAAGCGACAGTATGGGACAGCGAGTGAGAGAGAGAATAAAGGAAGAGACGAGGGAGGATTAATCATAAAGCAATGAAGCGTTCAGGGAGGATATTTATGACTTCAAAGCTCCAAGCACGCTCCTTTATTCATCATGAAGCACCACCAGCAAATGGAACAACCAGGTCATACCAGCTGCTGCCAGTTTCTTCACACTGGTCTTCACACTGTGTCGTATTTGATCAAAACAAACCACAGACATCCCCTCCGACCAAATCAAAAGTGTAATGAATGACAGTATTAGAATAGGCTAAACATTTTATACAATTTATACTATACTATTTATAGCATAAGCATACACATAAACATGCAGTTAGACGCAATGTTCAACATCTCTGCTGCAGTTTTTCAACATATTTTTCAATCTACTGTTTGTCTGGGGTGAACTGACAATTTTTAAAATTCTTGCTGCAATTTAAAAGTGTATCAGACTGATGTTTTTATTTTAAAGATCTGGTGGGGGAGCTCACATCCACATGGTTGGAAGACTCACGAGGCCCGGTTAAATGTTGGAAACCCACAGAGGCCACGGAGCCCACTGTGTAAAACTCACACACCTGGATCCAGGGGTTTACAAGGGGTGTTAACGTGGATGCATCCTGTTTTAAAACGTAAAAATGTGTCTCAGTACGTGTACACGGCAGAACCAATGCACCTGAGGGCCAGCGCCTATATCCTGGTGATCTGGTTGACCTGCAGACTTTTACTGAAACGCTGCTGAAGGAAACTGTCATTTATGTGCCTTGCAATGACTGGACCACCTGAGAGACAAAGTAGAGGTTGAGGAAAGACTGTTAAAGTCTATGTATGTATTTAGCCTCTTAAATCCAATCCATGTGACTTTAAAGGTACTCAAATGCAATTACACATTATGGCATTTATTGACAGCGCAGGTGAAACACAGGCTGAAAATCTGTTACTTTGTATCATTACAGTGATGAGATCCATACTTTTCTGATTTTGCGCTGTCACAAACATACCTGGCTCATCAGCAATCTATACAAAGTGTTTGGCAAAGATGTGATGCACAACGTTTAAAAGAAATCAAAAAAGCAGCATCGTGCAACTGGATCGTTCGTGTTTTGGATCAAATGCATTGAAAACTAAAATTTATTTTAACAGAATAGACGTTTGTATTTGTCCAATTACACAGGAAAATCGTGGCCACCCCCCAGAGGTCATTCTTCCACCTTCTGACCGACTGATCGGCAACATCTGATATAAGAAATAAAGCGACGAATAAATAAGAGACCGTGTTACAGTTACTGTGGTAACTGTGAGAACTAAACTTACAGCTGTGCTAGCAAAAATGCTGTAAACCTTTTGCAGGGCCAACCAGCCAGTTTGAAGAAGAAGACTAACTGACACAGTAGCTTTCCTAAAACCTTTGAACCTAATTGAGTCAGTAATCACATTAAAGATCAGGTTTAACTACCAATGAACTGGCACTGCCACCTTAAACCCTGCCAGCCTGCGAATGTCCATTTCAGATCAACCAATATAGCCTTATCGCCTTCTCACATGCCTGCGACCTACAATAGCACCACTTGTTTCCTTTCACCTTATTTCTTCTTGCATGTCGACACGAAGGTTTGGAGAGAGAAAACCACAGAGTCAGATTTCTTTACGAGTGCTGAGAAGCACCCAGCAGAAAGCGGGGAGTACCAGACAATTTGGGCCTTCTACCGGGCCGAGGTTAATCAACACCTTGTTAACACACTTGTTCTTAAATAAACATGCAAACATATATACATATACGTGATTACAAAAGCTATTTTACAAGAATTTCCAACCGTTTTAACAGCTAGCAATGATAATCATGTAAAAGCAAAGCAATCTCATTTCCTTCCTATTACTGCTGCTTCAAACACTGTCTCGCAGCGCGGAAACACACACACACACCAAAAGTATACACACTCAGGTTGTTGTCAGGGAGGTGAGAGTTAAGAGTTTTGTGGCAGTGGAAGAAAGAACCAGCGTTAGGAGAAAGAGGGAGAAGTTGATCGGCAGACGTGAGGAGAAAGGAGGATGGATCACAGGGCTTTGACTGTTTCTTCACTGTTAATTTAGGCCCCACTACAATATTCAAAAAGGTTAGAATTAGGAGATTTTTTGTGTTATTACAGATGAATGTTGAATGAGGGGAAAGTATCAGTTCTAATGCATTTTCTTTAACATGTTTACGCATTTTTTAAAAACATCTGAGCTGGATTAAGAAAACTGACAAATACTTAAATGTCACTTAAGTTTCTGACTACCTTTGCTGGCCTTCTGGTGACATGGGCGGAGAGTGCCTGCCCCCTTTTAATGGATCGCCGTGTGTACTAAATGTGACGAGGCTGTCTTACAAGCATACCTGTTGATCCAACACATACCACCTGCTGATGCAGTCATGATGTCAGCCTAAAAACATCACAAACATGTCCAACCCTGCTGTCTCTCCCTTCCTCTCCTTTTCTCAATATAATGGTAAGGCTACTGCACTGCTGCAGCACTGTAATAAAACTTATTTTTTCCTCTGCTTATTTCAAACTTGGTTTCATCATCCTGTCAGTGCAGTCCACATTTGCGGTACTGGATATTCACACCTTCCTAATACCCCCTTTCTCTGTTCGTCGCCACAGGGCAGGAAAAAGCGAGCTCTTCCTCCACTTAACGAGAAAAAAGGGTCAGGCTGAATCAGGTGCTGACAGGACTAAGCCTCTAACCTCTCTGATGTGTCTACAGGGGAAATGTCACTCGAAAGAGTGAAAGAGGGAACACTCTTTTCCTCACCCGCCTTGCAGAGGCAGAAGTAATTATACTGAATGCACACAAATATACAGTATAAAGCAAAAATAACCCTATACATTATGCACAGGTGCCAAGAGCCATTCCTCTAATACTCTGCCTCTCACACACACACGCATGCACATTTATCTTGACATGTTGCCTAACATCAAAAGGCACACCGTTGTCCTACGGGCATGTCTTTTCCTTTCCACTCTTCCCTGCAGTCCCCTCCCTCTGCCACTCCCACCCTGCAGAAGACAAGAGCTAAAACAAGATAAGCATTTGAGAAGCAGTTCAGGGTGTCCATTGTCCTTTGTCAGACTTTAAACCTGAGAGGTGTTTACACAACATAGCACATTATATATACACATGCTCAAACACATAAATGAAGTGGAGAGAAAACTCTGAAAATAACCCGGTCGATCTCTAGAAGAAGAGAACTAAAGGAGGAGCACCCTGGGGAGCTACCAAGGACTAAAACTGTTACCATAGTGTGTGTGTGTGTGTGTATACACGTGTGTTTGTAATTATCAGCTGGCACTGTGGGCACTGAGGTAATGGTGCACTGGGTGCTTTGGAGGAGAGAAATAACGGACATTCACTAGCTGACATCTGACTGACGTAAGGCCTTCCCTGCTGTAAAAAGACAGCTTCAGACAGACTGCAGACCTGAACTCGTTACCAACTTGTGTAGAATATCCTAACAACATGGATTGTGGTCATGTTAGAAACTTATTAACCAGAGACAAATATAGCACTTCATTCCATAGAACGAGAACTGCAATTTGAAAGTATTCATTTTATTCTCGATTAAGGAACTCATTTGAGACCGTAGATACTGCTTTTCCCCGAGACTGTGCTCTGCTCGGTAGCGGCTCTGTAGTGGTCCACACATTTGCCTTCCGAGTAAGAGATCTCCAGTTCAATCGTGGGAGGAGACACAAATCCCTTTGGGGTTGTGGCAGGAAGGGCATCTGGTGTAAAAATCTGCCAAATCAAACATGTGGAGCTACCCACTGTGGCGACCCCTTGTGAATAAGGGAGCAGACGAAAATGGTTTTCTTCTGTGGCGCACTTGGTGCCCTAAATTAATATTCCAACTTTTCTGGCCTGAAACGTTTTGGCTATAAACACACCAAATTCAAGAGAGCAGATACAAAATTCTCTTTTAACCTAGACTTTATTAATATTAAGCAACCCAAAATATGGGGCAGATTTGTCAGTTTAGGATCCTTCACTGAAAATTGACAAGAAGTTATCTGAGCTATTCTCAATTTTTTTATTATTAGTGTTTTTCCTATTTTAGGGAAGGCCTTAGTTATGCATTCCCTCTCTCAAATACAGTAATGTGAAAAAGAAAGTCTTCTATGCAGAGCAATATGTACGCTGTTACTGCTGCCATGGGAATTAAGAAGGTATGTAGCAGCCAGGTGCTAATCAAATGCATTTCATTAACTGACCATCAACAAGTGTGACCGCCTCTATGAAAGCAGCAGTTTTGGCAGTTTGAGACCAAAGTGCACAACACCACGTTTGACGATAACCAAACACAGCATATCAGCGCAAATACCTCATAGCAACGTTCAAGCACAGTGATGGAGGGGTGATGATTGCAGCCACAGGATCTGGGCACCTTGCAGTCACGGTCGCAACATTAAACTCTTCTGTATAGTAAAGCATTCTAAAGCCAAATGTCAAGCTGTCGGTCCAACAGCTACAGCTTGGCCAAAATCGTCTAATGCAACAGGATGTAACTCAACTTTGGCTGAAACAAATAAATAAATACATTTTTAAAAAGAAGGAGTCAAGGTGTTGCAATTGCCCGGTCAAAGTCCAGACCTCAACACGACTGAAATGCCGCGGCGAGAGCGCTGTGCATAAACAAATGCCCACAAACCTCAATGAACTGAGGCAAGAAGAGTGTGGGACACTGTGAGGTAAAGTCAGACAGTCATTGCAGCTAAAGGTGGTTCTACAAGCTCATGAATAAAACTGTTTCTGCCTTTACGCTGCTTCGTGTGAGACAGTCTTGCAGGCTGTAAATCGCTGAGATGCAGCAGATCTTTTGAAGTACACATTCTTATACAAAAAAATACAATTTTAATGCAATTAATTGAGCAAGCATGAGAACCCGCTTGATAGTTAATTTGTTCTTCATATTATTTAAGGAAAATATGTCCTGAAAAGACTAGTCAGTCTACTATGGCCTAAAATATGCTAAACAAACTATGAGATGCCCCATACTGTAGCTTATCAAGCATGCAAATGGGCTGAGTGCCTCCAGTCTAAATAAAACTCAAACAGAGTGACACCATCGAAACCAACGAAGAGGTCATGGGAGAATTAACACACTATAACAAGACTGTTGTCTGTTCCTGTGCACTGGAATCTATCGCAGTAGCATAGACAAAGCAGACGGGATGTATACAATAGGAGGCCATGGGCCAACCGAGCCTCTTCTGTAAGGCGCTGCGCTGCTCTGTCACAATGTGGTGGTCAGTGTGTGGGTAGTATTTTGGGAATGGCTGAGCTATAAAGGCACTGAACGGTTGCAGGAACATCATGTCCACACAGTGGGGGCAAACACTTGCTAGTTAGTGTCATGCACAAGCCTACTTTTACCCTACATATTCATTTGCACGAAATGAAACCTGGCACTGTACAATTATAACTGACCTTAGGTACAGCTAAGCACTATGGGACTGGACACACAGATGCTTAAAAGGTTTAACTTTTTTTGCTCCTCTTGGCTTCTCTATTTCTGAGGCCAATTTTGTTCAGAGAAACTGAAGTGACGTGAAGATGATTCACTGCTTCTTCCACTAGCTGATGCTCAGCTCCAAAATGTGGGTGTTTCACTTTACTGCAACACAAACGTGGATATGCAGTGTGCACTCGCGCGTGAGCAGAAACACAAATGCACAGACCACTTTGTTTAATGATGTCCGTACATGAGTTCTTGCACTCAAGAACTCCACACACAAAAGACAATGAGCGCGCACATACACACACACACACTCATGCCTGAGACTTGCTACAGCCCCTCCTTTAACAACCTGCAGCCAAAGCATGCAGAACATTTCCTTATGTCCTCCTTGCAGCAGTGTCTTCAAATCGAGGAGCAAATATAGCCCTTCGTCCATGTGAGAGTCAGATCAGTGGAGCTCTTAAACAATAAACTGTTAAGCAGTAACTGTATGTCAATTTTTAGAACAGGAAATAGCAATAAGAGCCCCAGAAGAGCTCTGAGGTGGCAAAAAAAAAGCATTGAAGGGTGCAGCTTTTAATCAGTGAGGAGTTAATGATCAAGGAAATCACCTAAAGCTTTGATAAGAGTGAAAACATTTTGGCTTCTCATATCAGTGACTGCCTACAGGTCTGAAAATGAAAGAAAGCTGAAAAGTGTGGCCTCCCTCACAAGATTTAGTCAATCTATATATAAATCAGAATCTCTCTCTCTCTCTCTCTCACACACACACTGACACGCGCGCGGGGGCACACACACACGCACACACATACGTGTTTCTATCGCATTGTGAGAACCATGACTCTGTACGTTTATTGTGTGGACCACCCTTTCCACTGTAGCTGGAACGTTGCAACAAACAAAACCTTCACTAGGAGGAACTGGAGAGCCAGAATGTGACTTCAAATATCAGAAAATCCGAAGTAAAAACCAATCTTTTTCTCCTATCTTTGTGTGGACCAGCCACTGTTGCTAGGCAGATTGGATTTTTTTTTTTAATACGTTTTGAAGCTCTTCAC
>VUQK01017758.1:28721-48142 GCA_015106715.1 Bujurquina vittata
ATATATATGAGAATGTCTCTCTCTCTCTCTCTCTCACACACACACAGACGCGCGCGGGGCACACACACACGCACACACACACACACACACACACACACACACACACACACACACACATACGCACACCACAAGTGTGGCGTTTAAAAAAAAGTAACACTTGGTTCACATTTGAGAACTTTGCTGCTCTCTTTATTATTTTAGTGCGGGGGGGGGGGGGTAAGAGATCCCCTGAGTGTTGCGCCCCTCAATGAAGGATGCGGCGCTTCAGATTGCATACAAAAAGCACCGAGTGCTCCCTAAACAACACTGACAATCGAATTTGGAGGGAGACGTGATGTTGAAAGTTTGGCGGCAACTTGTGCGCACGTTATCCACCATTCAGTCACTAATGAGAATGATAATTTGTGGGCTCCTCTCATGACCCCTACCCCCCCTTCAATAGTGACTTCTCCCAAGGGACTTGATTGCTCAGGTCCCCGAGGGACATCCAGCCCTCTGTAGGAATCCTTTTCATGACGGATTCCCGCCTGTTTCGTTTTATACACGGATGATGATCCAAACTGCTTTAATACTATGAGACTAGTAGGCAGCAGACCAACGATCCATGTTTCAATGTTTAAGCAACTCATATCTGGCATTTTTCAACCACAAAATAGCCTAAATTGCTACCTCCTCCTCCTCCTCCTCCTTTTTTCTTTCATCTGCCCTGTGAGTACACCTCTGCGCCAAATGCTCAAATTATTTTCAGTACTTTTAAGAACTATTAAAATTTTGTCAGTGTCTCTAAGCGGCTCGAAACTTCTTAGCCTTTTCTGTTTAACTTAAAGCAGCTGCTGCTGCTTCAGTTTTTCAGTGCAAACAGTGAATATGGAATTTCTTTATCTTCCTTCCTACTTCCCAGCATGCCCACAAGAGCTGACGCGGCAGCTTTAACCTGATTTGCAAACAGTTGACAAAATATTGCCATGAAAATAGGATGGACTCAGTCAACTGCTCTTGGGAGTATGTAGCCTTACAGCTGGATCCTAGTCCCCCATTTAATCCCTCATGTTTACACCGGACCAGGCGCCCCTTCTTGGCGGCCACGCGTGTGTGTATGTTCGCCTCCTCACCTCCGCAGCGCGGCTGCACGACCCGGCCTGCCAGCGGGGATTTACTGACTGGCGCAGTGCCCGGCCGCAGGCAGACTAGTTCGCTCGGTTCTCACGACCTCAGCTACACAAAGGCATCTCTGAACTATTAACTCAGACACGAAGGCAGTAGGAACAACCGCAAAACCCACACATGCTGCCAACTGGTGTTTCAATATGCCTCCTCGCAGAAAGAAGCTGCTTGCGCATCACAGGCAGTGGGGGTTTCAGTATGCCATGCACCGATGGTGTCAACTTCAGGGCACTGCCACTTCAGGGAGGGTGAAAGTGAGAACGTAAGTACACGAATCAACAAAGCAGTTCAACTGTAAAGGAACGATTAAAACCAGGAGTTGTGGCTCAAATGTATCACTGAAAAACACCCGTTACCAGGCACGTAGGCAGTGCCAGGGGACTGCGAAGAGATTTTATCAACAACTTAACATTTTACTTAAATTACTTAACATGTTCTAGTTATATGAGCGCGCGTTGGAGCCTAAAAGCTGCTTTTGGTTGTGAGGTATGAGCTCTAAATGCCCTCAAAAGCTTAAATAACCCAGTGCACATGGAACTTTACGAACATGGAGAGTTTTCTATATTTGCGCACGCATCATAGTTTGGAGCCTGAATATTTTTAACTGAATGAAGCACTAAAAATGTTTATCTTGCATGTCCTGTGGTCAGGGCAAAGAGACGCTCTCAACTCGTCTTGCCTTTGCCCTGTGCCAGTGCTTGTGCGCCGGTAGAGTATTAAATGTTGAGGGGTTTTGACCGGCGGTCACCAGGCTGTAACCTAATCCCAAGTGCAGGGGCCCGCTGACTGCAAGTGGCTGACACCCGGCTTGCACCATGCCGGCCGACACGGAAACACTGCCCTCAGTTCCGGACCCCACTAACTGGAGGAAGATATGTTTACACCCAGGGGTAAACAGAAAGTGGGGAAAGGGAAAGGGAGATTCACAGAATCCTCACAGGCCGCTGTGTGGAAAAGGAGAGGCCGCAGACTGGAAATGAAAACAAGTCGGTTTAAACGCTGAGCGTCACTGTGTGGGAGAGAGACAGGGAGCGATTATAATCAGGTTTCAGTATTCCACAGCCTGCAGGTTTACTTGTCTTCCAGTGCCACGACTTCCGTCAAGGTCCCCTGTCCTGAAAACGTAGTCCAACCAAGTTCCCTCCATTCCGCTCGGAGAGGAATTGAACAATTGATACACAAAAGAAACAGTGGATTCGTCCATATTCTCCTTTCACTGAGGCAATCTGTTAGTGACATTAACCCCTGAGCGCATTTCCCAGGCTCATGAATAGGATTTAAGACTTTTTAAAGCTCCCGCTGCATACAGGATGAGACCTTTTCAAACTTTTAATTACCTTTATAGCAGCAGAAAAATACACCCCCCATTGTCCCAAGGACCATTCTCCAGCGGGCCAGATGTAAGGAGCTCCCGCCAAACTGGTGACAAGGTGGCCGCTTTCAACCTCATTGTAGATTAACTGATGCAGGAGTTGATACTGTGAACATAATTATGAAATTTATGTTGCTTTTTTCTGGTTTATCCTTAGCTTTGACCGCAGTGTGTGTGTTTAAACTCAGTTCTTCAATATGACTTTTACGCATTCAATGACACGTTTACGCACGGCTTATAATATAACAGAGGAGCTTATAAATATTTAATAAACGTGATAATGACGTGATAGAAACAGGCTGAAGACAAAGATATGAATTGCTGAAACCTCATTTATTAAAACAACGGGTAAACACCCAACTTCTTTTCAACACAAAACAACAAAGAATATAAAACACAGCTTTGGTATAACAATCAATAACACCTCTATACAAAACTAAACCTTTTCATAAAAAGTACTTCATAACAAAAACATTTCCTATAAATCTTCCATCTGTTTTACCACCGACATCCAAATGTTGGAATCAATAATAAATTATATATATATTTATAAAACAAAACAAAAAACATGCGCCATTTTAAGGCAACACCTGTTCCATAAAACGAAACAACATGAATTATTGGCGGGGGGTATTAAGTGGTTAGAGTTACCATCCCATAGCGGAAAAGTCACAGGTTCAACCCCCGTAACAGTTGTGTGCAGTCAGTTAAAAGTCTAAACTGTAAAGTAATGCAAACTGTTTTGAAGTGAGTCTCTGGTCCCTTTAAGCTACCATGGCCGCCACACAGGCTCGCTGCTCTCGGACCCGCTGCTGACCCCCACTGGGCTGACCGCCTGGGAACCTCCGGAGAAAGACGTCATGCCGTGGACAGGAGATGCTGCAGTGGGCGCTGAGCTGCCGTGCACCGGACTGGCGTTAACCGCAACGGGCACTCCTGCGTTTGCGTAAAGGGGAATGACAGGGGCTGTGGTGGAGGTAAACGCCGGGTTGGGGATCAAAAAAGCAAACTGCCCATCTGTTGCAGGCACCAGCTGGAACCCACCGAAGACCTTGGGGGACACGGCCTCGGCTGGACTGAGTTTGGAGCCCATAGCAGCACCGCTGATGGGCAGGGTGGATGGCAGCTGCACATGCAGGGGTTGGGCCAGGTGAGCCTGCTGAGACGGGGCCTGCTGCGGGTAGTTCATAGACATCATCTGGCTCATGCAGTTGGATAGATGGTTGAGGAGCCTCGATCTCACCTCGGAGTTCACCCCCTCCGAGGTGGACAGGAAGCGAGTGACTTCGTTCATGCACTCGTTGAATCCGGCTCTGTATTTGCTCAGGACCGTGGCATCAGCTGAGAGCGCTGCTGGCAGAAAGAGAGAGAACACGATATCAGTAACTCATAAGCAGCTTTGCGACTCTTTCTGAAAGGCCGAGGCTTTATGACCCACTTCCATGATTATATAAACTCACCGCTCATCTGAACGCGCTGCAGGTTCCTCAAGTGCTTCACTGTCATCTCCAGGATGTCTGCTTTTTCCAGTTTGGAGTGTCTGGAGCTCTGTCGGAAAGAACAGGAAATGTTACGTCTGTGTTTATTGAATATTTAAACGCAAATAACTATCTAATAAAAAAATACTCAATAAAAAGCCTCGATAATTCTTTTGAACTTACATCTTTTTTAAGTGCGTCCAGGATGAGTGTCTTGAGCTGTCCCAGGCTTTCGTTAATCCTCGCCCTCCTGCGTTTTTCCATGATCGGTTTGGAAGACTGCAAAGAAAAATTATTCACAGTAAACATTTTGTTTACCAATCGCACCTATAGATTTGCACGATTACACGGAGATGTCACATCGCTAACTTCGTAACGAAGTGACAAACTTGAACCAACTTATACAGCCATCCCTCACTTAAGAAGAAACTTTTTCTTTTCTTTTAAAAATTAAAGTACTTACTTTTCTATGCTCGCTGGCGTTTTTTGGTTTGTCCGGTGTGTGCGATCCGTTTGCAGGTGCGCCGGCAATAGGAGATGCCGTCTGCTTTTCCATAGTGTCAGCTGGCATTATTGATTAAACCAGGTAAAAAGAATGAAGAAGTAAATCCTTACTGGGAGCGCAGTGATGGTTTTAAAAAAACAAAACGATAAAAAGAAAAATCACTTGGAGCCACCTCAAGAAATATACGATATACGCCTGACAGTCTTGTCCCCACGACGAGCTTGTTATCACTGCGCTGTCTTGTGAGTACGGGTGCGTGCGGTGCGCCGCGCAAAGCCACTCTCCACTTTTTGCCGCCGACACACGCCGCTGTGGTACTTATACACGGCTTGCGTGCTCCCAGTTCGTGTGAAACCCTCTCTGCATTCTTTCCCACACTCGCTTCAACCAATAGCAGAGAGGACTCACCCATTGGGCGCGGGGCAGACGGCTGATTGGACAACACCCCCGCAGGCCGTCAGTCACGCGCTGCTCAATCAGCCCTGCAGAGACAAACAACAAAGCGGAGCGAGCGGCAGCGGCCGGGCCGGCTTGTGAAGTGATAAGGGGGGGTATTTGCTTCCACCTTTACTCCGTGTGCGTCAAAATTGTTGTAGTGCTTGGTGTGTGTGCGTGCGTGCGCGCGCGTGTGTGCGAGCGAGCGGTATGAATGGAGAGTCTATACACAAAGTCTTTTACTGCGCAGACCTTCCTTTGACGTGTTTTTTCCCTCGACGGCGATAACAATCAGTGCAGGTTATTAAAATATTTGACGCTACATTGTTTTCAAGCTGTGAATGAATTCATGCCTCCGTTAGAGGAACAGTCTGCCTGGTGGTCCCGAATAAATGCACTTTAATACAGGTTTTATTTCTCTGTTGCTCTAAAGTTGATAACAAATTTACGCTTTATTTTAAAACTCCTCTTGGGCCTCCGATGAGAAGACGTCTGTAACGACACGCGAAGCGGTTTGCAGCAGCACGCACTAAGCCAATGGCATGTGGTCACTTTATGCAAATAAGGCACAGAGCTCTCTGATTGGCTGCGCGAACAGCTTCGTGTCAATCATGCCGGCGCGGGAGCCAAGCTCGAAGTGGCGCTGGAGGGAGGAGGAGAAGGAGGGGGAGCACATCTGTCCGCGTGCCATGCGCGCACAGTCTCTTCCCGTCTTCACGGAGCACGTGCCAAAACCTGCAGATTACAGCCTACAGAGCAGGGAGCGCATAATTTCAGGACTCGTAATCTGGAAACATTATTTTTCACATGAATACAACAGAATAGAATCGTTTTGGATGCTATTTAAACTGCAAGAGGAATACACGCGCTGCCCCAGTTTTCTGTGGCTAAGAGCCTCTAATATTTCCGCCAATAATCATATAGTCAGTTTAAAATAAATGTTTAGTTTAGCAGGACAAATCACAGATAATCACAGTTTGTTACAACATACAGTCGCCCCAGCCATTGTTTTATGTCAGCACACGTCACAAAAAAAAACATGGTGAGGTGTATGGATGTATTTCTTTGTGTAACCATTGAAACACACGAACACCTTTCGTGGATGGTTGCGCGTGGACGCGTCCTTTCTGTCAAACCTGCTTGGACGTGTTTGAAAGTGTTTGAAAGAGAAGGGCGCCATCTAGCGGGTAATTAGCGAATGTTAATCACATTTACACGATCGACATCAGGACTTAACTGAAATAAGTAAAGATTAAAGTTTCCATAGAGTCATAAAGACATACGGTATAGGCTGAACTATGTTTCCAGTGTAGCACTTGTTACATAATTACGGTTCGCGTGCATGCTTTATGTGAGATGGAGCCACTGTGGTTTGCATGATGCTGTGCTCCGCAAGAACTTCCCTTTTCATTGCATTTCCTTCTCTTAAGAGTCCCCAGAAGACCTAAAATGGGCCCAGGACTTTCTGATATATTTTTTATATATGTAAACGCTGCGTAAGAAGACTCAAAATATTTATGTAGTAAGACAAGAGTCACTGTCTTGGGATGACCACAAGGTGGCACAGCTCTGTTCAAACTTGTAACTAAGTAGTTTATTTATTAAGGGCTTTTCACAGACAGCAGTCACAAAAAACAACAAACAACAAAACAGGAATCAAACAGAAGCTTGGACAAGAAAAATCTCATTAGTTACTTAATTTTAAATTTATATCTGACTGCTAAGCTTCTAATATGAAGAGAAGGAAACCAAAATGTTTTCTAACATAAAGTTACATGTATGTCGTTATTATATTAATGTAAGACATGCATACATATACCTTCCCTGTGAATGTGACACCAGTGTTGATCTCTACTTGTTCCCAGTGGCTTGGTCATTACAAATATTAAAAATAATACAAAAAAAAGTTTATGACTTGTTTATGTTAAAAATAAAAGAATTCTGATGCTTTGCTTCCAGAAATAGAGGGAGACTAGCGCGGTACATGACAAAAAGATTATGGCTGAGTGTTTCTCTTATTGTAGATTTTTTTGGATTTATTTTAATAAAGAGTTGGACTAAGCAGACACATTCACATAGTGAGAAATAAAGCTTTTTACAGCCTTAAAGTTTCATATGATTCAAAAAAATGTATGCTGTATAAGTGGTAAAATCTCTGGAAAGTTATAAGTAACTAATAGAAATCATGTGAGTCACGCTTTGTTAAATGAAGATATTAAATCGATGTACGCTAAATGTATTTCTTCATCTCTTTTTTTTCATAGGTAATATAAAGTAAGATCTGAAGAGAATGAAATCCAAAAATCACACAGACAGAGCAACAGTTTTTGGTTACACACATGAATCTGCAGCCGGGACACAAATTCAAACTCAAACCAGCAGATTTCCACATTAAGTCAGTGGGCGCACGGCAACAAAAGGAGCATTACCAACTCTAAGGAGGCGAAGATGTCATAGTAATCTTAAAACATGATGACAAAGTCTGGGATCCTCTCTTGGCTGGTAGTGAATTGAAACAGGCCAAATGTAATAAAACTTTGCTAAGCTGTGAATCAGTTCAGTGTATCAGCCATTGTTCAGTGGCTCATGTCCCCCCTCACCTCCACCCATATGGGTGAACTGTGCTGAGGCATGCTGGACACTTGTTTACCCAGGATACTGAGTCTCAAGGGCCAGCTGTGTGTGCTTGGGTTCACATTGGCTTTATTTGCTTTTGGATCGACCCAAATGAAGCGGATCTAATTCTGCGCAGCTTCACAAAGATTACGCGGCTGCTCCCTGCAGCAGAGGAGTTAATGGGATTTTGCTTTAATAATTCTGTACAGGTGGAATAGCACCTGCTGAACCAGATCTGGAGTCAGAAAAAAAAGGCCCTTCCAACTTTTGGTATCTTAAACCCAATCAATAACTCCCTCTCTTCAGTATTGCATTTCAAAAATCTGGACCCAGACAACAAAGGGAACAAGAATTCCCCTTCAACTGAAAGAAACTTTTTGAGTGACTTCATCATGAGAGCATCATTAAAGCTCAGCCCGGCGGAATGCAGAGAGCAGAAATGGCAGCCTTTAAGAGATGATCAGCATTCACTAGACAAGAGCCAAAAGTACTTGCTTTTTGACTTAGCTTTATGAGGCAGAGGACTGCGAGAGGGGACGTCGGGGGAGATGAAAGGGCCCAGAAGGAGGGAGAAGCTGTGTTTGCAGATTTAGCAGAGTTCAGTAGTCTGTTGTCCAGTCTCGCTGAATGCTCAGCAGCTCCTTTTGACTGCTGCCTGCTTAATTTGTTGTTGTACAATGGGTCTGTGCACTTCTCCAAATCCATGTGCAGAATACAGAAGGAGAGTCAATTATATCTGTATTAGCTGCTGTCGGCCGGCCAATCCCTTTATACACACTCCCCAATCAAGTGCTGCTAGATGTGTTAACCACAATGACTCCCCAACACCGAGCAGCTACAATGCCTTTTTCGGGTGGCTATGTTTTGTTTCAGATGCAGTGACTGATTTGGAGCAGAAAAATCACTGACACGGGATTTCACTAAATATGCGGAATCATCACTTTGGTTTATGAGTAAAGCTCAGAAATCATTACAAATCTTTGACATTCGAGTGAGTCCACAAATGCACTGATTATTTCTGTTTTATGTTCCTGGAATGGATCAATAGTTCTCCAGGCTTTCTGAAGGTCTTTCAAAGTTTTTCTTTGGACATTGGCAGCTTTTACATTCATTTTCAGTCCAGTTAAGCCTCTTAGCACTCATCTGTGAATCATTCAAGCATTAAAAGGCATCAAACTCAAGGGATGAACCGGTGTTGTGTCTGAACAGAACGTGCAACTTAGCAAAGAACAAACTTTGTATGTTTAGGCACTTTGTTACTAGCAGCCTGCAGGAACACAATCATTTCATTAGTTGAATCTATGAATAATGCTAAAGATAACACTAGTAGAGCTATTAGCCAAAGACTTAGCATATGCTGGCATGGTGTCCAGTGTGTCCTTGAAAAACATGAGGAACCTGGACAAGAGAGGAAGAACAGAAGACGTGTCAGGCCTAAAATCCTGCTTCCATATTGGAGCTCTTCCTCAGGCATCATGCTGCCCGACTGCACCGGTCTGCGCAGCCATGCTGCTTCTGTGTTTTACATGACTGCATTTGTGTATATGTTCAAGTTTTATTTTGCATCTTCCGCCTCCCTCGTTCTTTTTCATTGTACATACTTACACATTTAGCAATCGTTCCCTTGCACTATTAATTAGTTGCAATATAAAGTTTCATTATGTGTTTACATGAAGTTCTTAATCCCACGTTAAAGAATAAAGTTCTGATGCTGAAGCAGCAAATCATATATTTTATCAAAAAGTCATGACTAATAACGGAATGAGCATAAAACCATCATAAATATCCCCTAAAACAGCCATTCCCTAACTCAAGATGGCCCATTTTGAAATCTCAAAATCCTCTGAGAGCCACCCAAACCTTTACTCGCACCGCTGATCATGCAAGCCTGACACATTTCCTTTTTTGGAAATCCAGAAGAGCCTCATGAAAATAGACAAAATCATCTGATTTTGGGTGTTTCCAAATCTGAGATGACAGCAGGGCTTCAGCGGTCCTGTTAGTGTTAGTTAGTCATCTGAGGTTTCTGAAACAAGCAAAGCCACAATCCCGACCAAAGGACACCTGCAGCTGCTGCATTCACCTCTCGCTTTGGGGAAAGGATTTAACGGAGTGCTAAAAACACTGGGTGGATAATTTATTATGGAATGTGATTAAGCCAAATATTAAAGAACGAAGGTGTGTAAAAAATATGGGCATGAGTCTTCACAGATACTGCCAAGCAATGTGCAGGGACTTGCCAAGTTGGGATATTTCATGTGTATTGTTGTTGGGGATTTCTTCAGTCTGGGAGTGGCTTTTTTTTTACACCAACTAATTGTGCTGGTATTAAATCAGCTATTTTCCTCTTCAACTATTCTGTGTTTGATGTATTACCAGGGCCACAGGGTGCTTCATAAGAAGTCAGTATTTGAATAAATTAATATGAATCTGGAAATATTTCTCATGGCATTTCAGGCATGGCTGCATTTAGTCAAAGGCTTCAAAGCTGCATGTTTGCACCACAAATGTGAGGGGAAAGTGGTATTTTTTTTCCATGGACTTTCATTTTATTCTTCCTTAATCTCATTACTCCCTTAGCTGTTTTCATACCTGCAAGGGGAAAAAAACCCTGAGATCAATTATATTTGCCTCACTTTTCAAGCAGCTTGTTGTCATTTTGCCATCTGCAGACCAGCATGTCCAGTACAATGTGGTGCATTCACTGAGCCTCTGTGGCTTTCTGAACAGAGAGAGAGAGACCCTTTTCTCTTGCTTCTCGCTCCAATTCAAGGCTTTCTTCTCCCTTTTAAGTGGGCTGTTGATGAGGTTAGTCTAATCAGATTAAGTCAACTCACATTGGTCTCCGCAGTTTGTTTTCCTTCCAAAGGCGTCCTGACATCTCCTATACTTTTTCTTTATCCTCCTCTTTGCACTTTTCATCCAGGCTTCCACCCAAAAAAAAAAAAAAAGCCTTTTCAGCAGACGGCCCAATGGACTCTTTTATAAACAGCAGTTCCCCAATGATATAGGTTATTTAGAATGGGTCACTAGGCTGGAATACATGGGAAAGGCCTTTAAAGTTGTGCAGTGACGCATTTGGACATTTCCACCGGTGTCTCTGTGAATGCCAGAGATTAGGTAAACACAAAGCACCAAATCAAATTTTGGAAATCGCTGGAACCTTTAATTTGATTCCTGAATAAATGTTCGAGGGATGTTTTGTAAACTACAAGGCTAATGCAATCTCCACTTTTATCCAGACGCTCGGACCTGAGCAGCGTTTTCATGGCCAACTTGTTAAATAGTTTTTAAGTGAAATAAATAAGATCTGATTGTTTATGTCTCTCCAGACGTGAGAGCTGTGCTCAGTGGATTTTAATAAGTGATTGAATTACGATGCCAGAATCATCATTGTTTCTGCTGAAGAAAATTCCCAATATTAGGTTTTATTTTCTATTCTCAGCAACCAAAACTTTGTTAAGAAAAAGATTTGTTGACTAAGAGTTTGATTTATCATACAGGCATGGAGAGCATTTCTATTATAAAAGCAATGCACTAATGATGGCGGTGCAGACGCGCAGTGGCATAACAGTGAGTTCTGCGAAGTTCTCTAAAAAATTCATTTAGAGATTAGGAATTGGAAGTGATCAATAAAGGATGTTTTTGTGTTTGTTTTTGTTTTGTTTTGATTTGATTGATGTGTGCGCCCATCCAGTTAAGAATAAGCACCCCCCCACCTCCAATCTGTATCTGTAAAATCTCTGAAGTTGTCATCAGCGGAGGGCCGTAACTTGATTCTTCTCACTAATAACAGGCTTACAAAGACAATAAGCACAATGAGTACAGAGGAGGTCTTTTCAGATGACTTCAGAAGCCCCCGCCAACATCCCACCCCTTAGAAAAGACATGGGTGCCCACTGACTGAATGGGCGGGGGCTGTAGCACCATTTCAAGCTAATGGATCTGAGAGACTGTCCACATAATTACATTACAGCATTTCAGCAGGCCTTTGAGCTCTCCACACTTCCAGCTCCGGCACACCACTGCACTCCACTCACGGTCTCACGGTGGAATGCACTATGACAGATATGGTCATCTTAAGCGCTCTGGAACAAGGCTGCACTCCATGGGACTAGCACCCCCCCCATTTCCACCCCCAATCCCTCTGCATACAAGTTCTTGGATTTGAAACAGAGGGTTGCTATTGAAAGACAAAGGATGACATGTGGGGGGCAAAGAAAATGTAAAAAATTGACTTAGAGTCTGCTTGAGTGCTACGATGAGCACGTTTTCCTGTTAGCCTTTAATATTCTTACTTTTTTTTTTGTTTTTGTACATTACTTGAAAGCAGATAGCTTGTGATAAATGCTAAATTGCTTTTTGCTTCTGTCGAGTTCCCTCCAGCACTGTGTCTGTCTTTTGTGGTTTATTACTGATTCAGTCTGACTTCTTTCATATTCATCATTAGATACAAACTCTTTTTAACATATGCGACTGCAGGAAAAAATGCTGTGAAAGATAGTTTTATGCTCTTTATTAAAATTCCTTTCACCAAATACTCGTGTGATTGCAAACAACCAACACAAACACAGACGAATCAGGCATAAAATTACCCTTTTTCACTCTTTGGGCTCAAATTGAGCTTGTGTCCAATCCATTCCAAGCAAACCAAACACAGCTAAAAGGAGAACAGGATTTTTTTCACAGGCTGCGGTGAATGCCACTGAATAAGTCAAACACACATAAACACAATGTGGAAAAGGGAACATTTGTTGCAGCATTAACACAGTGCCTCCTCAGATGGTTTTGATTTATAAAGAACCTTTTTTTTTAGCCTTCACAGGCAAAATTATTCAAATTTAGATTGATGTTTTCTCAATTTTGTGACCGAAAGCGGGATTTCCACACAAAAGTCAATGTCTATCTGTGTCTGCAGACCAAGTGGAAAATCCCTCAAACTAATATAGCACAAAGCATCAATTTTGAGAATTCTCTTCCCGTGTTAGAATGTGCCATTGATCTTTTTGTTCAGCTTTGTTGGATAAAGAAATGCTTTGCTTTCTGGATCATCTTGGGGGAAAAAATTTACTCCTTTTATGGAGGATCAAAATCAATGCAAATTAATCCTTTATTCATTTCCCTGTGAATAATTCGAGTCTTTGCACTTTTGTTTGGGGCCCGTGAGCTAAACAAAATCATAAGAAAGGTGGAGAATGCGAACGTTTATTGGGCAGTGGGAAAGAGAGATGACCCTGCTCATGGGTGACAAAGAATCCTTTATGGCATTGGTGTGAACCCATGAAACAGGGGTATTCCACTCTGACTGACCAGCACCACAGGAGTTCCAACATGTGCTGAAACGGTGCCCCAGTAAAACCAACTCTTTTAGCACACACAAAAAGGAGAACCCCCCCCAAAAAGCAATAATCTTTGCCCATTCTTGGATGCACACTCTGAGGGACAGGGGCTGTCTGGCAGCCTGACACTGACATGTTTATTAACAATTATTTTTAGGAATATTTTTTAAAATCCTTGTGCCTGGATTATTGAAATATATCAACAACTGCCCTCAAAGTGTGTTTGCAGGTCTTGGGAAATAGTACAGCAAAAATGGAAAAGTTTATTTTAAAGAAATAAAAGTATGACGTATGACTACTACACTGCTCCTCAGCTCTGCCTGAGGCAGCATTAGCCAGTTCAAGCATAAAACACCTGAGTCTGTGGCCAAACTGTCAGCAGCTGAGCCGCACTGTGAGTAATGGATGCAGATCCAGCGGCAGATTTTGCCAGGAAAGAAAAATGTCTCCATTCCAAAAGATGATATCGCTGCTTCTGCCACACTGGTTTGGATTCTCTTTGTTCTAAACTGTTATAAAGTCGGTTGCGCTAAATCTGCAGCTCAGCAGCCACACCACTGACCAAAAGTACCAAAAGCATTCGCCTTACATCAGCCTCGGTGTCACTGTTGTTTTACAGCAAGATGGGATGTGACAAACTGCACTTTCTCTCCCTTTCCAGCGCTTTGAGAGCAGAAGATGCTGACTTTACACAATGCTGCTCAATTCTGATGATAGCTAGTTTTTCTGTTGAGGCTGAGCTCAGCACATTCCTGCACAAGTTCAGAGTTAAAAGGCAGAATGCACACTTTACGGCCAATCTGATGAGATGTTATTCTTTGAGACTAAAACGCCAAAGAAAGCCGTTGTGTGTGCTGTTCATTGTTAAAGTCATCTGAATGTAGCGCTGACTGGCATTCACAATGGCTGAAGCGGGGGCAGAGAGATTATCGCATCTCCATGTTTGTGGTCACTTCAAACATCATCCCATCATCAAAGTCGCCTTTACACCCCAAACGTCGCCACCCTTCTTTCTCCCTGTGATGTGGAGACACCAACAGCACGTACCCTCCCTTTAACTTTTATTTTGGGCCAAACACTGCAGAGGAGGCGATTTGTGTCTTTGAAAACACACGTTTCAATCACATCAAAAGCCCCAGGAAACAAAAGTGGAGGCTGGCAGCATCAGACAAGCGCTCTCATTAGTCACTGCTTTCTCTTGTAACTCGCTGAGGATGAAGGAGGGGTTGTTTACTCTGGAATATCTCATACTGTAAAGGCAAAGAGAACCTACCGCCTGGCCCATTCAGCGAGCATGCAAACAAGCAGAACAGTGTGTGGTCAATCACAATAAACACAGATCAAAGAGCACAAAATGCACTTCTGTTTCATAATGCACCCTGTGGCACAACCTTTTTCCTTGCAAAGCCCTCACACTCGATCTTCCCACACTCATGTACAAACCCGCCATCAATAAGGCCTGAAAAGTGTGATTTTCAGCTCTCACTCTTGTGTTCCTCATCGTTGTCCCATCCTCAGCCCCCTGCCTGGTGCTGACCCTGCCAGCAGACTCTCTGTGCCCCCTCTGCAGCCCCCTCCAACCCTGGGAAGAAGAGGCCCTCACTAGAGCTAGAACTGGGGCTCATTAGCAGCGCCCACCTGGAGACTGGCTGGGGGGCTGACAGAGGAGCAAGGCCTTGATCTGCTGTTGGCTGTGAGGAGTGCTGTGGCTCACAGTAAGGACAGGGCTACTGCAGCATGATATACAGCACAGGAAGTCATCAAATACATACAGTGCTTCAACAGTCTTGAGCTGATCAGATTTAATCTGTTTAATTGTTCCATCAGCAAAGGCATGCCTCTCTCTGTTAGCCTGAGAGAAGCGCCCTTTCATAAGTTCTCTCACAGAGAGACAGAAAATGAATACCTTTGTGCTGATTATGAAACTGTTTGTATGGAAATGGAAACTTTTTTTTGAAGTCTAGCTATCTTCTGCAAATCATACCAGCCACTGCCTTCTTACCTCTTCATTCTGATTTACAAATCTGGGGGAAGCTGTTTGCTATGAATGAGTATTTATTATGACAGTTGTTGGGAAGAGGAGGGGTGATGCTGAGGCATGCTGGTGAAGCTATGGAGTCCTTGTGGGTCAGCTGTCCCTGGTCTGGGAGGGGGACACAAAAGGATCCCACTGAGAGCTGCATCTGACCCTTCAGCTGATCCATCTACTGTTCACTGAAGCCTCATCAGAAATGCTCGCAGTGGAAGGGCGGCTGTCAAGAAGCTAAGGAAGGGAAACAGAGAGAAAATGCTGTGGTATGCATAAATATACGAGACAAGAGGTCTGATGGAGTGATGAATCCAAAATTTAAATTTTTGGTAAAACACAGTGGAGCCTCTTTCATGGTTTGGTGCTGCATTTCAGCCAGTGGTGTTGGGGAGCTTGTCCAAACTGATGGAATTATAAATGCAGAAAAGTTATTTGTGGGAAGATTTTCACTGTTTGGTAAATGATGATCAGTGTAATCTTTAAATAGTTGGATCCAGTTTGCATTAGCAAATGTAACTGTACTGAAGATAGACAAACTTACATCAATACATCAAACTTGTATTTTTTGGTGACTGCAAAACCTCTGGTGTTCAGTTATACTGAGTAATTGATTTTTCAGATCAAAGAGGAATCTGAGGAGTCTGGGTTGCTGCTGATGAATACAAACAATAGATTGGTCACGATGACTGGTAAATCTCAGTCACGGACCACCACATCAAGGACAATTAGCATTAGCTTGACTCTCCAGGCTCACCCCTTAAGTAGGATGAAAAAAAAGTGACCTGCTGACTAAGCACATTCCACCTGCAGCCTGCAGTTCAAAGGGCTCCCATGATGATGCTCACCCTTTGCACCTCACTGCTCCACTGCTATCCAGCCACCACTTACCCTGAGGCAGAGCCCACCATGCCCCACACCCCAGGTGATCCAGTGCTTCATCAACACCATTACAGCCCATTTTTAACACATGGAACTGTTCTGACCGCTACCTGCCGGCTCAGTGCCTCAGGTGATGTTTGAATGGCTTCACTCCAGAATTAGCCACACCTCTCCCCCTTCAGAGACACCGCATGTGGGAGGCAGCATATGGCCGAGGTGGATGAATTCCCCTACTGTTTCAAAAGGCACTCATAAGCCTTCAGGGTGATCAGAACGTCACGCTCCTCTTTACTAGATTAAGTCTAATAATCTCCCAGTAACGAGACTTAAAATCCAGAGCGGTAAAACACTGGGCCCCGGGGTTCACTAACACACAAAGCTTGCTGTTTAGCTTTTAACACTTTATTTTATGACTGCAAGTAATAGCTGATGTTCCTCATCAACTTTCCCCTTATCTACAAGCAACGAGGAGGCTTTAGTGACAGCAGGCAGAGACTGCACAAATGGAAATGTGATGGTGGCTTGACTCTGTGGGGCACTGACAAAACATCGCTGGTAAAAGGTTAAAGTGGGTTGACATTTATGGATGTGTAACATCAAGTATATTGTAACTGAAATAGTATAGTAGAAAAAAAGTCAGTACTTTCTATGATATAAAAACACAGAAGATCACTGCAGCAAAGTCAGAGTTGGCATGAAATTAACAAGGCAAATAGTACATACAGAAAGATTATATCAGTACAGTTATGGCAGCTTGTGCAATTCAAAGTGTTATCTTGAGGGGTGGAGGGCTGCCGATGCCAGTTTAGGGATGCCGATCACTTGATCTGTCGGTCAGTTACAACCAGAATTCAAATTGACATAAATGAGATGGATTAAAATGAAAATTTACACATGTATGAATGGACCCTCTAATATGTACAGTCTCATACTGAATTTGGTGAACCTCTCCTCAACTATGAGGCAGATATATTTTTTTAGTTTTCAGACCTTCTGAATGAATAAAATATGAAAAAAATCCCAAACACTTTGGCTGATGACTTAATTGTACCACAATTATTCCCACCTGTTTAAGATGTTTCTGTGCTCATAGCTAATTACTAAATGTTAGTAATTGTCCATACTGTAGAGGAAATGTGGTAAATCAAGAGCATGTTATCATTATCAGCTTCCGTGCCCATGGTGCTGACCTACAAAGTAACTTGGTAGAATACTCAGATTACCTGTTTTTCTGCAATAAATACCATGCTTTTTAATTTTTATACTTGACGTAATGAACTATTTAGTTAAAAGTTTGGGTTACAAAGGCAGAGAAAAAGCTCACAGAAAAGTGTAAATAGTGCCTGTAAGCTGTGAAGGGTTAAAACGCCTGCCACCGGCTCTACAACACTCATGGCCCAATGTGGAGGAGGAGAATAATGACGGTGCTGCTGCTCCGGAATAGCAGTGGGTAGTTCAGCTAAATGCTCCCGGTATCAGCTCACTATGAAGTTTTTTTAAATTATTAATTACCCTAACAAGTTGCTTTTTTTCTCCATTGGTAAGCTGTTAACCTACAGTACCAAACTTCTTTGTAATAGTAATAAGTTTGCAGTTTAATAAGTTACTCACATAGACTGTAAGTAATTGATGGTTATAGCCATGAAGTTACTGATCGGTTTACAGCTCAGTATTTTGAAGCCACCTCCATTGTTGATTTTTTGGAGCAAGACGTGACCATATTTCACCAAGAACGGGTACGGCTACTGTATGTTCACACACGGGTCAGCACCACAAATTTTAAGCCTGTCAAATTTAGTTAGAGCTATTCAGTTCATTTCAAAGTTGGGACATTGACCACAGAACTGAGACTGATGGGGAATTTATTATTCTATGTTGAATCTACCCGTGAAACCCAACAATGAGACCGATGTTGTAACTAGACACGCACCTCTTTGGAAATGTAACTACACACAGCATCATCACAGCCCACAACTGTTGTGATTGGCCTGTTCAGTAGCATCAATACTTCCTGTGCAATTCTGGCCAATTTTTGGTTGCAGTTTTTGAATTTATCAACGAGACCATCGTAATTACCACCTCAATATAGGGAATAGTAGCAATAGCTTCTATATTAGGACTCATAGATGTCAGGAAAAACTTGAGGTGCAGTAACATAACATGTTTGTCTCAGAATAGAAAAAAAAGTGACCACAAGCAAGACTGGGAACCCTGGAGAGAAAATGTCCCAGAATTCTAATTGTTTCTATTGTGGCTGGCACCATTTATAAAACACACGGAGATGTCCAAAAGGTAGCTGACACATAAAACACCAATCAAAGGCATGAGTTTTGGACATTGGCCACTTATGTAGCTGACATTGTAGATGCTACAAAGAAGTCTAAAACGGCCATGACTCGCTGACGGGCTTCATGTGGCCATTGAAGGAAATGCAGCTTTTTTAAACTCCTATGATGGCTTCATTATTCAGGTGTGGAGGTTGTCTTTTGGTTACCAAACATTTATTATCTTGAACAATGCTAGTCTTTAGCCCAGACTGCATGTCTGTCAGTACTGCCTCACACAACAGCAATGGTAACACGTGACTAGTAGCTGAGAAAATGTTTGCAATGTGGGTTTTTTTTTGCATTGTCTTGCAGCAGGTTAGAGCTAATGTTCCTTATTTCTGTAGTGAATAGTTAACTGATACAACTTAAGATCTCCAAAAATGTATTAAATTGTTTTTATTTTTTTCGTTTTTAAAAGCCTTGTACCAAGGAGTGCTGCATGGCCATTTTGTGGAGCTTTTTAATAAACGTGTGAATCAAAAAGGCACCAGTGTAAACGTTAGCAGTCCCCAAAAAGACTCCCACTGATCTGCTGATTAAGCAGATGCCTTCGCGGGGTTACGGGATCGAGCGTTAGTCCCATCTCTCGCCCTCCAGGGAGTTTATTCACTTACTGTAATTCATGCCCAACAAGGACACTGCCTGCGATGCTGCACCTTCTCTCCTTTCTGCTCGTTTAATTATGGCTGAAGTAGTGGAGGCAGGATCCCCAGAGATGGAAAATATTGGCTCGGAAAGGGCGGCCTTGAAAAGGAAATCCACCCTGACAGCAAATCTCACGTTCTGTGATTGTTATTTGATCGCGCACGGGCAAAGTCAGACAGCAGTTCTTAACATGAGCAAGTTTCTCTTGAAGAGAGACATCACCTGATCATCAAGAGCTTACTTAAAGTCTTTACAGCGTGAGCTTCTAGAGGCATTAGAGTAAGTCTGCTTATTACTTGAATCGGTTTAGCCAATATAAGTGTCAAAAAAGGGCATTATTTGATAACTGAAAAACTAATAATATATTTTATTCATTTTCTGGCCGATTTCTAGTATTATCCAACCAATTTGTAAGTCACAGGGTCAAAGGTTAGGAACCTCTGAAACAGAGAAACTCTTATTGTTCATGCATTTACTAAGACAAGAGCGAGATTTTTAATCATTCATACTAAATAATAATTAATGAAGAGTGAGATGGAAAGATTGGCAGCTTTATCTGAAAAGTCAAACATATATTTGTACGAGTAACACACTCTGCCACACTTGTCACTCCAGATCTTTAATGTGTAACT
>VUQK01017770.1:0-15622 GCA_015106715.1 Bujurquina vittata
ATTACTAAAAATAAAGAAAAAAAAAGGAAAAAAAAAAAAAAAAAGAATTAAAAAATTGGTCTTTGGGAATATCCTTAATGCAAAAATACTACACTGCTCAAAAAAATAAAGGAACACTTTGAAAACACATAAGATCTCAATGCAGAAAAAAAATCATATACAGATATGGATTTGGTAATGTGCTAGGAATGAAAGGATACCACATCGTTTGATGGAGCTGAAATCAGCCTACAGAGGGCTGAATTCAAAGACAATGAGATGACGGTCCTGGGGGGGGTCTCCTCCCAGACCTGGACCAGGGCATCACTGCTCTCCTGGACAGTCTGTGTAACCTGGCAGCATTTCCATATGAACTAATGAGCCCGGATCGACTCGAATCGACGAGTCGCCACGGTTTTGTTTCCATTGCTATTGAGGACCACCTCAGCGTGGGTGGAGTCGATGAAGCAGCGCGGGCAGTTGACATGATGCGTATTCAGCTCAAAACACAACACAACAATGGGTGAGACGGAGGCAAGCTAACATAGCTAGCGCTAGTTTAATATCATCATCGCGCATGAGTCCCCGTACAATGTTTTAATGGATGAAGGTTTTCATCGTTAAGTATCACCCTATACCGCCGAACGTGTCGTAATCAGCTCAGTGTACTTCAAAAGTGCCGCCATTTGCAGACATCGAGCAACAATTACCATAATAATCCTATGTTGGTTGTGAAGTACGGTTTCTCAGCTTTCAGAAACCATTTGAATTTTTCTAATAGGAGAAACGGTTTTGGAATTACGGTAATTCAAATTTCCTTTGATCGGCAGCATCAGGCTCGGAGTTAACCAGCTGTTCACGGCTTTTCAGGGGCAGATAACGGGTTGTTCAGCAGCGATCGCCCAGCAGTATACGGTTATAATATATATGCTGTGTGTGCATTTCAGATGGCTCTCTTGTTGCAAAACTACCGCTACAAAATGTCCGTCTTGGCATTCAAGCGGTGCTTTACGTGCCTCCATTTTCTTGCTTTTAAAAATGGAGCAGTTGATTCTGGTGAAGGAATGGCTCTCGTGACTCCTCTAGCGATGACACTCCCTGGCCAATCAGTGGCATGCTGGCTTGCTGCTCTTCCACGTCACATTTTCGGATCGACTTGGATTGCTTGGAACCCCCGATGAATACCTGGAAAAACCTTCCAGCCGCGCTGAGTCGAGTAAACCCGTGCCGAGTAGTTCCATATGGAAAAGTGGCTATAATGTCCCAGACGTGTTCTATTGGATTTTGGTCAGGCAAACGTGTGCCAGTCAATGGCTTCAATTGATTCGTCCTCCAGGAAGTAATTACATACTCTCGTCACATGAGGCCGGGCACTGTCATGCACCAGGACCCAGTGCACCAGAAATGAGTCTAAAAATGGGTCCAAAGATTTCATTCCCATATGAAATGGCAGTCAGGGTGCTGCTGCCTAGCCTCTAGAGGTCTGTGCATCCCTCATATGCAGCTCTCCTAGAGTAACTGTCTGTCTCCAGGAATCTCCACCACACGCTCTTGAGACTGTGTTTGGAGACACAGCAAACCTTCTAGCAATGGCACATATGCAATTGGCATCCTGGAGGAGGTGGACTACCAGTGTGACCTCTGTGGGATCCAGGTGTCACTTCATGCTAGCAGTAAAGACACTGACCCTAGCCAAATGCAGTGAACAAAACAGTCAGAAAAAAAGAGGAGGGAAAATAAATGTTAGCTTTATTGCTGGAACACTAAACAGACAAAACTGGACGGGGACAGCAGAAAACTAGAAAACGTACTTGGCAACATGACTCAGACCAATGAGGACATTGCGGTGAAGGACAGGACAACTGAGACGATACTGGATATACACATACACAGGAAGTAAAAGTAAATGCACCGCACAAGAACAAAGGCCCAACAAAATAAAACAGGAAGTAACAAAACACAAAGACCAGGACTAAGACACATGAGACCAAGGGCAACGGCACAGAGCGACAAAACAGACACTGAAACACAGGAATGACCAAACAAGGAAACCAGGACCTCAATGCAGATGATCATAAGCGAGAATCAAAGCCGTAAGCAAACTTAGAAGATCTTCACAGCAAAAGAACTTCAAAACACAAGAAGAGCCCGGATCATGACGTGGATTTTAAGCCCGTAAAACTGTTACCTTTGGATTTTTCAACTAAAGAATCAGGAACAAAGTTTGTTTTTTGTGACATGTTGCTGCTAACAAAGTGCCTAAAGATATTTAAAATTGATTCTTTGCTAAGTTGTCTGTTATGTGTAGAGATCTGGTCATCCCTTGAGTCAGGTGCTTTTTTTTTTATGCATGAATGATTTATAGATCAGCATTAAATGGCTTAACAACCAAAAAAACACCCTCTGAAAATAGGTCAGGAACATGGACTGGGCTGAAAAGGAGTGAAAAAATGCCAATGTTCAAAGAAAAAACTTTGAAAGGCCTTCAGAAAGCCTGAGGAAGCACTGACCTCTTAAAAAAAATTACAAGAAAGTCGGGCTCCTTGGAAACAAGATGTAAAAAAAAAATCGGGGTGACTCAAGACTTTTGCACAGGACTTTAGAAGCACGCAAATATTCAAATATTCAACACACACAAGATTAAGTTGTGACATAACCAGAAAATAGCCCTTGAAGCGATGACCGTTGTTAACTTTCTTCATCTCTCTGCCTCTCGACAACCCTCCAAAAGCTGTTACACGAGGCAGGTGGTCTTAGATTTCAAATCTGGGATGCCTGTTGTTTTCACGAGGCTGTCAGAGGAATCGACTTTAGGACTGCCAATTGTACCAGGCTCCCCACAATAGCAGCATGTAGAGACAGTTACCACAATCTGAAATTAACAAAGGATTGTGTCATATGGCGGGTAATTATGAACCACAAAGACCACTGGACTGTTCTGCCAAAATCAACAGGAAGAGAAAGAAGAAAAAAAGCCCAGAGAAAAATGTCTGACACACGAATGAACTGATGGATAATATGGAGAAAATGGCCATGGAATTATCTGCAGAGTAACCCAAAGTCATTATCTGGATCACTCTCTGAAATAATGTCTGGCACTATCCCGGATGAAACACAATGGCGATTATTCACGGTTCAAAAAATGAAACGGGCTAGCGGGGTCAGACGCCTGTTGGAGTGCATTCAGCATGCACAAAAATGCATTTTGCTATTATCTGGAAAGCCATCTATAACCACCTGTAATATGATGTGTGATATAAATAATGAACGTCAGCCTGCAGGTTTTTTCATATATAGATAAAAGGAACTGAGGTGCTGCAAAGCTACACCACAGGACCATTTGATGCCGTCGTAGATACTGTATATTTTATATATCATTGCCCGGGTTTCAGAAAACCTTTTGTAGCTCAACCAAGTTATGTTTAATTCAAAAGGTCAGAGAAACTGGCCCAGATTTAAATTGTCCCGGACTTACTCTCAGCTAGCTGTCTTAAACAAAAAGAACGTATTCGATACATGCAGCTTCCTGTTCTCCTTTGCTTAATTTTCTGATGAGAGAATGATTTCTCAGAACAGAATTCACACACCTACACACACACACACGTGCGCGCACAACTAATGTGTAAGAGTCAGTTATCAAAAGCTGACTGGACAGAATATCCCTTTTAACTGGCTTTAAAAAAAAAAACTTTTTATTTATTTAGTTTACAGCAAAGACTCTTCCACTGCTTCTGTCAGCTGCTGAAATTTCCTGCCATTATCTTACCACACACTGAAGATACTAGCGGAATAATTTCATCGTTTCTCATAATGCTGCACAATTTGCAGTAATGAGTCCCAGTACTTGATTAAACATTATACTGAATTATTTAATAATGTGCAGTAGGTGTGACGTGGCGCCAGTCAAGGTCTTGGATGAATACGTGGTAATACTACACACTCTGTCCACCAAAATTCTCTTCACATTCATGCCTGGAAAAGTATTTACACTTGACAATTGTGATGTGTGTTATAAATTGGTATCGCACAAAACAACTGCAAACTGTAAAATATGCATCAGTTACGCTGATTCTAGGTCTGTGCCTGAGGTTTTGATCATTTGAATAATGCGTTGATTATCAATAATGGATGTAAAAGGTAGACTGGATTATTTCTAGCTACTGAGAGCCGGATAGTGTAGCCAGGTCAAGGGTTTTGTAATGTTACTAACTTAGCGTGAGCCATCTTTGCCACGGCGCCAGCATGCAGCCACTGCTTTCATAGCTGTCAGTTTTACACCACTAAAATAAAGCAGAACAATCTGTTTTTTTCAATTTAAAAAATCTACATAATTACTATCTTATTATCGGTTAATTTCGCTGTACAACCTTAAAATTGATTCCCGCCCGTCCGTCGGTTTTAAACCTGCTTTCAGAAACAAATTCAGAGCACAGGTCTTAAGAGTTTGTTCAGCCTCCCGCTGAATGATTTTGAGTTTTGCACATTTTATCTTAATATTGAATGACCGTGTGCGGTAATGCTGTTGTGGTGTTACGGCACATGTGACTTGTTTCGTTGGTTCAACATAACAAGCGCTGACTGTCGTGTCCTAACGGGGAAACTCAATAAAAGTCGATATTAAGAACCAAAATAGATTTATTGAACAGTGAGTGAACGCAACAGAACAAACTTGAACAGGACAAACAACTTAAACTACTTTAAGTTCAGATTATAGATTTGTAAAAGGGATTTTTAACACATGCAGACTCCTCGCCTCTGTGGTGTATCTAGCTGCATTCAGGCAGAAGTTGAACTCCCTTATAAATCTTCTTCTTACTTATTAAATCTGAAAAAGGGTGGAAATTTCTCCACCTTTCACAGAATAAAGTATAAGCACATTTAGAAACAAGCGGTGACCAAAGTGCTGAAAGAATAAAAACAATGTAACAGAGAAAACAGACGTAAAAAAAGAGAGCACATGCTACCCATTGTGGAAAGGAACAGCGCCGGACTGGAAGAGAAGCAACTGAGCGAAACAAAACGAGGTTTTACGGACTACATGACTCAGGAAAATAAAACGGTCTTTTTGATATAGCTGCTCTTCGAGGGGCTGAACTTTTCTTTGAAGTAGAAATTCTTTCACTGAGAAAGGACGTCAGTTGCACCATGTGTAACTTCACGGTGTACTTTCTTCTGTTCCTGGATTTCTTTCTTTTTCTGTGTGTGATTTTTTATCTTTTGTGGACTTAAATGAAGGTGAGCAAAATACTTGCAGGTGTACTGAGAGGTATTCAAATGACAGAGAACCCCTGAAACCATGCTCAGAGACCAAATACAAGCTTAGAATTACAGATTTAACTATATTAAATCAAATCAAATCAATTTTATTTATACAGCGCCAATTCACAACAAATAGTCGCCTCAAGGCGCTTTGTATTGCAGGTAAAGACACTACAATTAACAGTTCTTTAATTCAACCAAAGGGCTCATGCATCAAAAAGAACCAGGGAAATAGGGAGCACAGTTCTATCATGACATTGAATATAATCTGCCATCAAATTGTGTGCGACAAATCTGACAAATATACAGGAAATTGAAATTCTTACAAGATCTGGTTTCTTTATTTTTCTTTGTTGTTATTTTGTAACAGCATTAAAACCATTGTTGGGGTTGTTACTCAAAAAAATATTGTAATACCCGTTACTAATTTCATTTTTATAGTAACTGGGACTGTGTTCATTGATAAACAGAAAAATGGTTGTAAATGATCCAGAGAGGGTTTTTTTTTTCATCAGTTTCCCTGGCCTGCGTTTAAATATCAACCAAACATAAAATACAGTGTTTAACTGGTGCATATTTTACACACACACCTACTGTATTCACTATTATACAAAATCCCTACGTTATAGGTTTCATTATTGTTTAAAATGAACATTGTGTTTAAAGCGCACTGTGGTGACAACTAAATGGAGTACCGCTAACATTTTGGCTACCGCCTAGCAAGCAGAAACATGACAAACATAAGGCTACAAGTCCTCAGTTTGACCCTCATAATAGCAAACATTCAGCTTGGCAATCATCTCCATGGCAACGATCCTCTTCATTGCTACAGCAGAGGATGACGCTTTTATCTTTGGTTTGTGGCTCACAGGAGGAGTGATGGCGCATCGTAAGAAGAAAATAATGACACAGTACAGCTTTTTTGATAGAGGATATTGAGGTTGATGAGAGTACAAATTATTTTACTCTACTTAGCCCCCTCCCCACACGCACCAAAAAACACATGAACCTTTTGCGAGAATTCAGGACACAGCCATGACATTAAATGAGTGGGTAAAAATTTTTGCCAACAGGCGTACCCTCTTCCAGAGAACCATGTTGACATTTTTGTTGTGCTTGCACATAATTATGTGAATGCACAACTGTCTCCTGTGGACCACTGTGGGAAATTCATAGGATGCCTGTGCTGGGGACGTCTTTATGGGATGTGAACAAAAAACTGAATGTTGGGGGTTTTTTTTTTGGCAACAACCAACTATCATTGGTGTTGAAACAAACACAAACTTTCCCGCTGCCATCTTGAAAAGGCGCTGCAGAAAGCTGTTGTATGCGATACAGCAACACATGCAATACAACAACTGTAACATTATTGTTACAGTAAAATTACTTTATGTGTTCAACAATAATGTGAAACAGACATAATAATGTGGTGTGACGGGCTTATAATACTTTATAATGATGCGCACTGTGTGGCGACATTAGTAATATCCTTCAGAAATATTTAAAATTCAGATGGCAGTCTAATTAGAAATTATCTCTGCTCCTCAAATGCCATTGCTTTGCCACTTTTTCCCTACCTGAAATGTATTTTGAAGTTTTAAGGGCAATTAAATTTTGCTTGAAATGAGGGCAAAGCCCGTTCCACACGCTCTTTGACTGACAGCTGCTCCCGAGCAGAGTGTAGGCTGTTATTAACGAGCGTTTGCTTGCTTTGCAGACGCTGTGACAGTGTGCAATCACAGCTGGCGACAGGAAGCAGGCACACTCACTGTGACTGTCACCTGGAATGAGCATGTGTAATGAAGGGCTTCACTTGAGAGACTAAAGCACCCTCAGATCATCATAATGAAGCAATACACACAAACCGCATACACGGAGAAATATAGACGTGCAAAGGAGTATACTGAAGTCTGTAAAGTCACAGTTTAAAAAAAAGTGTCCTCACATTGGGGAACTACAAACTCAGGTTACATCGTGCCATTATTATTTAATGCTTCATTAGGAATTTATTCAATTCAATTCAGTCGTATTTGCAAAGCACTAAATCACAACAAGTCACCTCAATGCGATTTATAGTGTAAGGTAACGATGCTACAAAAATACAGAAAAACCTCCAAAAGTCAGATAAGAGGGGAAGTAGCAGCCAGGTACTGCTAATCAAATGCACTTCACTAATTGAACGTGTGACCGCCTCTATAAAATAGAGGTTCTGGCAGTTTACTGGTCTGGAGCGTTCAGATCTCTCTTAACCTGTTGCCAAAGAGGAAGAGATTCAAAACAGTTGTTAGTCTTCCTGGGAGTGGATATGCCAGCAGATTCACCCCCCAGCGCAAACCGTGCAGTCCTCTGAGAAAATGACCTGAACGACCTGAGTCAGGGGTGTTTCTGCTCAGTCCGAGTCCGTCAGTGACCCGGTTCACCTCAGCGACCTGAGTCAGTGGTGTTTCTGCTGTCAGTGACCCGGTTCACCTCAGCAACCTGAGTCAGTGGTGTTTCTGCTGAGTCCGAGTCCGTCAGTGACCCGGTTCACCTCAGCGACCTGAGTCAGTGGTGTTTCTGCTGAGTCCGAGTCCGTCGGTGACCCGGTTCACCTCAGCGACCTGAGTCAGTGGTGTTTCTGCTGTCAGTGACCCGGTTCACCTCAGCAACCTGAGTCAGTGGTGTTTCTGCTGAGTCCGAGTCCGTCAGTGACCCGGTTCACCTCAGCGACCTGAGTCAGTGGTGTTTCTGCTGAGTCCGAGTCCGTCAGTGACCCGGTTCACCTCAGCGACCTGAGTCAGTGGTGTTTCTGCTGAGTCCGAGTCCGTCATTGACCCAGTTCAGCTCAGCGACCTGGGTGTGCCGTTTGTCCGCTACAGTCTGCTCTCACTCACTCACCTTTTGTACTTAGCAGCAGCAGCTAGTCAGAGGACTCATATGATCCAGGTTAATGGAGACCTCAGATTCATGATTCAGTAGGAGGATTCAACTCGTTAACCCGGGTGATTTAGGAACCAGCCCTCACTAATCAAAGTGGAGATGATAATGCTCGGTGCACCGTTTGGATCTTAAGGATTTCTTCGAGCTGCTCATTTTCCAGGGTGGAGTGATTGGACAGCATACATGATTATTGGCTTCAAAAACAAGGATTGGGTGCACAAATTTGAATTTATTTAGGATTTTCTCAAATGGACACAGGGTCAAAAGTATATACAAGCTCATATATATACATGCACTCAAATCTCTTAATAAGTGGTGCAGAAATTTCTACAAAGTCTTTTAAATAGGCAATACAAGGCCCATCAATTCCTGTTAACGGTCACATTTGATTACAAATGGAAACTTTTCTTTGCCCTCACCGGTTTGACCAAGAATCAGAACACTGGGGATGTTCAAAGAACTCAGTGAAGATGTAAGAAGGAGAATTACAGGTTTAAACAAGGAATGCGAAGGTCTTTTGGAGCCATTTATGAATAACTGCAGATTCTAAGTTCATCAGTTCAAACAATTGTATGGTAAGTATAAGATATTCTGATGTGTCATCACTTTTCCAAGGTCTGGAAGAAGACCCAAACTCTCACCATCAGATGCGTGGAAACTGGTTAGGACGATCAGGAACAATCCAGGGACTACCGAGGCTCAAATCTGCCATGAACTGGAAGCTGCTGAAACACCACTGGCACTGCCCACTGGGACGCAAGTTTTACATCACTAACCAAGAGGATGCTAACCAAGAAAGCAGCCCCTGCTTCAAAATGGATAAGCCAAATGCCTTCAAGTGAAAGGTTTTATGGTCAGATGAAAATAAGATGGAGCAACTGGGCCATGAGGTATGTTCAGAGTTGCAGATGTGAGGCTTTCAAACCTAAGAACACCGTAGCATCTGTCACACATGGTGGCAATAGCATCACACCCAGGGGTTGTTTGCTGCCAGTGGTATTGGTACACTGGTGTAAACTCCAAATTATTCAACGTGTTGCCAAACACACATCAAAATTAGTTTTGGAATGCAAAAAGCAGGCTGACAAAAAGCTTCTGGAATAAGCTTCCTAAAGCCCGACTTCAATCCATAGAAAATTTGTGGGCTACGCATAAAAGCCGGGTCTGTGCCAGGAAAACAACTAATTTAAATGAAGTCTATCAATTGTGCCAAGAAGAGTGGTCGAATATCGGGCCAGAATTGTGCCAGAAGCTTATTGATGACTACCAAAAGTATCTAGCATCTAGTGCAACTTGCTAAAGGGCATGTAACCAGATATTAGTAGGGGGGTGTGTGTACATATTTGAGGCTGTACGTATACTTTTGACCCTGTGTTGAGAAAATCCAAAATAAATTTAAATTGTGCTCCCAATGCTTGATTTTAAAGTAATTAAAATGTATACTGTTTAATTATTCCCACCTGGAAAAAGAACAATTCAAGGAAATCATGAAAGGCCCCAAATTGCCCTGACATTCTCACCATCTGACCACAACTGTGTATAAAGATCATACAGAACGCACGATGGAAGAAATACTGCGTACAAATGTGTTGAAATTACATTACACATGCACACTGGCATGAACATGAGTCACGATTTCATTTTGACTCGAAGCAAGCCTTTTATGTGCCAACTCAAGTGGAAACTATTGATTTGCAAATTTGGTACCATGACTTGTCTTATAGGGAATATCTAATGAGGATTGTACAAAATTATTCATGCGAAGACAGCGTGGCAGATCAGACACGTTGTTGAACACCAAATTTCATCTCACTGCTATTTGTTTTCAGTTCAGCTCACTACGTATTTGGACTTGATAGAGTTTCAAATGTTTAAATGACCGTATAAACATGCGAGATCTAAAAAGAGAATGCTTCTGTTTCACCTTTAGAGACTTCCATTTGAAGGTTTACCATGGCATGAAAATGAAAGCTAGGCTTGCCACATAGCAAGGCCAATAAAAACTCCACATGTGTGCGAGCTGTACAATAGGACTGGCACTACCAGTCCAACTTTAAAGTCAAATATGGGGAAAAATAACACAGAAAAACTCGAAAAAGTGCAGCAAGCTATTGATTAAATACACGTCTGATACAATTCACATAGAATTCATAAGTAAGAAAATCCCATTCAGAGATGAGCATCACACGCCTGCTATGGCTCAGGATTGTTACATGTATGACCACACCACATCTGTGCACAAAAATATTAACCAGTAAATCCAAAGTTTTTCTAAAAGCCATTTCATTAAAGCTGCAAGTCTGCCCTATTGAGTCATTGATTTAAAATCCACTGAGGTGGTGTAGAGACAAAACCAAAAATTGGTGTGCCTTTGTCTAAAGAGCTATGGAGTTATGTACCATCATTATACTGATACTGTATTCATTATTAGTTTCATAATTACCAGGACTGATAGCATTTATATTTTACTTTTAGATTATTCAACTAATGTTGCCAATTTTTTTGATATCAAACTTTATCTTTGCTCATCTCACGTAACTTCATCAATAAAACGTGACTTTCTGTCGACGCGTTCAACACTGTATGTGATGATTTCCATGTTTTCCATTCTTTTTCTATCCACTGACAAATTGACAGAAAATAAAGTCTTTATTCAAAAGTATACTTCAATATTTGACCGTTCAAAAGAGCTGTTGCATTACCAAACAGGCAGTTATTGATCTTTGCTTCTTTTCACATGCATGAGTCAAATTATTTAACTGGCAGATTTGAGTTTCGTGTTGCAAGTTAGTTTGATTTAGTTTTACTTTTTAAAAAAAAAGTCCATAAAGCAATTATGCAGAATAGATGGAAAATGTGCCATTGCTACCCGTGTACATCTGTCAGGTAAAATTCACAGTTCATTTCCTATGCCAGCAAGCTTTTGTTGCACCTCAGTATTTTATGAAAGATGTGATTTTGTTATTTATTAGTGAAACTCAAGGAGTCATACCAAGTTGCGGGAATATGTGTGTTTTTGAAATGTGCATAAATTTTCTGGCATAGGAATGTTGTGGACGGATGCGTTTACGCTGGTGGTTGGTAGTGAATTTGATTATGCAGGTTTCTGCAGAGGGACAGAGATAAAATCAGGAGTAATGGAAAGCACTGGTTTGGTGCAGACATCGATTCAGGGGAGAAACAACCGAGAGAGAATCTGTCGGCAAACATACACTGCAGGCTCTGTCTGTTCTTACTGTTTAAGGTTTTTGTTCTTCAAAATTGGGAACTGATTTCACACAGCCTCACGCATACATGAATGCAGTGCAGGGGCAAAGTCTGCATGTTGTAATTGCTACACAGAAAACATGCCCCGCTTGCTCTGCGAGTCAAGCTGGGGTCCTCTACCAGGGGTCTGGGAGCTTGAGGGTCCCGTGCAGTATTGGAGCTGTTCCCAGGTCTGCGCTGTTCTGGACCGAGACGTCGATCCTGGAATCTGCTGGAACCATTCTCACAGTTTGGGGGTCACTTCCCCGAGTGTTCCAATTACCACAGGGACCACTGTTACTTTCCACATCCTCTCTAGCTCCTCTCTCAGTCCTTGGTATGTCTCGAGCTTCTCCTGTTCCTTCTTCCTGATGTTGGCGTCACTCGATATTGTCGCATCTATACGAACATCTTTCACTGCTTGTTCACCACTATTATTTTTGGTAGGTCACTCCTGACCAGTTTGTCCGCCTGTTTCTGGAAGTCCCACAGGCTCTTAGCTCTGTCTTTCTCAACCACCTTTGGGGAGTGCATCCCATTTTAACCTTGAAACTTCCAGTCCACACTCAGCACAGATATTCCTGTATACTATGCTAGCCACTTGGTTATGGCGTCCCATGTGTGTCCTGCCTGCTAGCATCTAACCTTAATTTTACTTTCAGACTGACATCAACAAATATTATCTGTCAACATTCCAACTAAAGTTTAGAGCCTCTCTGAGTCTAAACAGTCCACATCACTATCAAACTTTTCATATACAAAAGTTGGGCAATAACTATGTTTGGAGCATCATTTTAAAGATGCAGTGAAAACAACACAATGGAAAACCAACAGTTGCACGCCTTTTTCTGAGCAAAGCATGCGCATAGCCTGCAATACAAATGAGAAGTGACGGGACATAATTAATGCATTTCTTTTGTATTCTGCAGACAGGTCGCAGGAACTGTGACGCACTTCCACTGGTTAGGTATTGCACTACAATGTAATTTCATATTCACTCTGTGTCTGCATAATAATAATCATAATGGCGACAACAGCAACAGCAGCATTAGATGCAGGAACAGTTCAACATTGTTTGCACTTTTGCATGTGTGGAGCAGCGTGTGTGGCTATATGTGGATTGTTAATTAAAAAGTTTTTGACGTTAGGAGTCATTTGATTTTAGGTACTTGATTAACCTGAACCACCACCTGGAGGATCACTCTCTTGTTTACAAGCCTATCTCATTTAGTGTTTTGGCTTCTTTGTCTAGCATGCCTTTTCATGCCCCATTTCTAGAAAAAATATCTCAAGTGTTCATTAAACAGATACAGTGATTGGCTCTATTGCCAAACCTCAGATTAGATTATACAGTAGGTAGACTGGATGCCTTTTAAGCAGCACAGTGGCATGGCGGTTAGCACTGTTGCCTCACAGCAAGAGGGTCCCGTGTTTGAATCCACCTTGGCCCGGGCCTTTCCCTGTGGAGTTTGCATGTTCTCCTCGTGTCTGCGTGGCTTTTCTTTGGGTATTCTGGTTTCCTCCTGCAGTCCCAAATACATGCACTTAGCGGGGTTAGGTTAAGTGGTGATTCTACGTTGTCTACCTCCAACCGGTTGTGGCAGATGGCTGCCCCTCCCTGAGCCTGGTTCTGCTGGAGTTTTTCTTTCCCACTGTCGCCAAGTGTTTGCTCATAGGGGTGGTTTTGACTCTTGGGTTTTCTCTGTAAGTATTGTAGGGTCTGTACATTAGACTATGAAAAACTTTGAGGTGACTTTTTATTGTGATTTGGTGCTATATAAACAAAATTCAATTAAATTGAACAGAATCAAGAAAGCGTTTACTGCGGTCACAGACAAGGGAGCCAAAAGAGTTTCTTCACCACGGGCTGCTATACAACCGGATATCATTTTGAAATCATGTGATTGAAAATGTAGTTGCCTTTAATCTGCCAGCTCCACAGAACAAAAAATAGCACTTAACTGTTTGATGCATTCACGGCTGGCTGGTGGGTGACGTGTCCAGCCTCCCCCCACAGCATACCCAGGCAGCACGTTGACCTAAACCAATCCAGTGGTGTCAACACGTCTATAAGAGAATATTTCCTGCTCAGCGCTGAGAAGATGTGTCTCCTGATTATCAAGACACTCTAGAGTTCATGTATAAAATAATTTAGGAGATCCAAACAGAACATTGAGTCTGATAAACACTGTTTTTTCTCTCTCTTATTCAGTCTGAATTTTAGGGAACAACATTGTACTGATTTATTAACTACAGTCTGGCATAACTGCAATTACAGACGTTCTTGTGCAAACTTGTACCTGCAGGAGTGGATGAATTGCCCTGCTGGTAGATTTTAGCATTTAGGTGATAATTTGTTTTTCTTCTGCTTGCAACTAATTGAAGCAGCTTGTTGTTGTGAAACCACTGACCTTTCTCTTAATAAACCCAGTGCGTGTGCTTGTGTGTGACCACTTGTGACCCATCCCAGAGTTGTTTGCATGTTGTTGACATCACAAACCTTTCTCGCGGAATTTGTTTAACAACTAAAATGTCAAGTAGGACAACATTTGTAAAAAGAAAAAAAGAAAAAAAGACTAAAAGAATTGCCTTCCAGCTGTGTGAATGTAAACATTTTCTTTGGTTGTCAACTGTGAACAATTGTGTTTTAAATTCCTGGAATTTGTTTTTAACTGTGGCATTTTTGAACCACAGTTCATCTAACATGCTAAAACTGTAAATAAACCAGATTTCAAATGACATATAATAAAAACCACTGAAGTTTGCATTCAGTACCCTTCTGTGGGTTTGCCGTTAGCTCATCAATGCAAATGTCACTGACCAAAGTATTGAAAATAGCCGTGACTTAGCAATAGCAACTGAGGGCAATGCTGATGCTTAAAAAAGGAGGAAACATTTGTAAAAATTAGATTTGCAGAACAATCTGTCTAACAGAATGAAAAGGGACACATATCATAGTCAGGGGAAAGTACAGGAGGCAAAATCAGTCTCCTGGGTCCAGACGAGAGAGGATGAGGAGAGGACGAAGAGAAATCCTGAGAAAAAAGAAGAAGCAAGTGGTAAAAAGCAGAAGAAAAGCAGCACAGAAAGGAGCTCAACAATGTTCTGTCAGTGAAAAATACCAGAATTAAAAAGAAAAACAACAGACTAGAACACTGTCGCAAGCATTTCAAATCATCAGCAAAGAAGAGCAGAAACAGCAGCCTGCAAGACCGTGTGAAATATTTGTCATTTTAGTTTCTTCAGTTTGTAGTCTATACACCATTTAGAAGTCAATTGGTAATAAACAGTGACACAGACATTTATTTGGAGTTTGCTTTCATGTGTCTGTGTGTGTGTGTGTGTGCAGTGCTGTATATATTACTGTTTTTGTTATTTTGTTACATACTGTACACCCCTCAGGTACAAAATCAAAACCACTTAGAGATGAAGTGCACAACAGTGATATTTTTTCTATAAAATATTCAACAGGGACACCTTGGATCTTTTGTGGCTGTTATTCTGACATGTGATAATCGGCTAAGCATTGCTGCAAACCTAACATCTCTTAACAAGACACACTGATGGCAGCAGCTTCCCTAAGCAGGATAATGATGCCATAAATCACCCAAACTGATCAGAGCTGGTTATATACACCTCAGAGTCATTGAACAGGCCTCCAAACTCCCCTTCTCCCTGTCTGATATAGCAACCATGGTATGTGGTAGAACAAGCCCGACCTACAGAGACCCTGTTCTACAACTTACAAGACCCAAATAATCTCCTACCAACATCTTGAAGCCAGACACCACAAGACACCCCTAGAGGTCCATACTGCAATGAGGCAGAGTTCTTTGCACCACTTGCATAATATTCAGCTCACATTTAAAATCGTTTTTCCCCACACCTGCCGAGGAACAACCTCTGGTTGTTGGCGACTTTGTTTTGAGAAACGTGTAGCTGGCAACGCCACCAACCACAATTGTCTTCCAGGGGCCAGAGCAGGCGATATAGGAAGAAATCTGAAACTTCTGGATAAGGCTAAATGATTTGAGATTTGGTAAAATAAAACTCTTTTCATCAGTAATGACACCGGGTTACACCGATCAGAGGTCGCTAAAGTAATTGCTGACTTGTGTGTAGCTTTGCCAAAACAATGCCAGACTGTGTTTTTCTCTGTATTATTGTAGGCAGGGGCGGGACTTCTGGGGGGAGGGGGGGGGGGGGGGGGCACCCGGGG
>VUQK01017771.1:13171-24037 GCA_015106715.1 Bujurquina vittata
GGAGGAGGAGGGGGACAGAGGGAGAAAAAGGGGGACCCCCCCCCCACACACACACACACACACACAAACACACACACACAAACACACATAAAGTAATGTTTATATACCGTCGGGAGAGCATTGTATCCCGGTTGACCTCATTCACATTCCATGATGAATGATTTTTGCATAACTTAACTAATGAACATAACTGGACGCATATCAGCTGAACAGGTAAAACAGAATTAGGTCATAACATTTATGTGGTTCTTCATTCAATTTTTTTTTACTTTTAATTTTTTAAGCAGTTTTTATGCGTAGAAATTGTTAATAGGAGCCATAGGATAAAGACGTACATTAGCTATTATTAACTATTCAGTTATAGTTTTGGTTATCTGTTTTAAACTACAGAAATGCTGCTTCAGATAATGAGGCCATGTATGTAGAAGTAATTCCAAAAGCTCATGAGCTAAAAGAAAGAACGTTCCCAATATTGTTCTCTTAATGGACTCCACCCATCAAGTGTATAGTGATGACGTGATGACCACAGAAGTTCAATGATATTCAGTGACTTTAAGTAACGATGGGTGCAATAATTGGGGTGGGAGCAAAAACGGCTTGTTTTAGACAGTGGATGAACTGTACCAACACCCAGTACAAGACAAATATGGATATTTTTTAGCCTATTCATGCAAAGCTACTTTAGTAAAGTTCAATAATAATAATACAAATATGGCGCTAGAAATGAGCACAGCAGGCCCCCTTTAAATAGGCTCCTCATCAAAGCAAAATGGAACAGGTCATACATGAACCTGAGCCTCACAAACTACCTACAGCAATTAGCCGTTAACAATAGTGATCCTAAATAGCTGCTGAGAAGCATTTGCGCTCTCTCTCTCTCTGATGCATGTCAAGACATGTCCGCACAACCACCTCACTGTTCAGCTTGTGGAGTACTGTGAGTCATTAGCTGCTAATGGACAAGAGGAAAGGTCAGCAAGCATCACTTTTTTACAGTTTTTAACTTTGCTTGTTCAGAGAATTTTGGTTCACTGGTAAAGAATGCACCCAGGATATCCGCAATCTATACGTTCAGTTGGGATATTGACAAGCCGCTGAAACAACAAAGACAGGCAGTCACCTAGACTATTTAACACAATCTATTTTCATCTATGACGACTTTGGGAGCCAGTGGCAACCGAGTAACTATGACTGACCCCAAGTTAATTTGACAAACTAGCCTGCCGGTGACTTTGTCACAAGGTATGAAAGTAAAGGATACATACAGTACTTAAAGAAGCATTTCATCAGATCATCAGGCCGAGATGAGCCCACAGCCACCTCTGTCTCTTTATCTCCTCCTCCTTGTAACGACCAAGACAATCAATCATGGGTAAGATCAATAGAATGAATTTATCTCCATGCCCCCTCTACCTCTTTCCATTACAGCTGGTTTCTACATGTGACAGTACAATCATTTAGACAGTCTTCACAGTATGTGGATCCAGCTAATAAAATAATACTATGAGCAGCTGGGATTTTTTAAAGGGGTGGCAAGCCATCCTATGTTATACAATAGGTAATTAATGCAACTATAATTCTAAAAAAAATTATCAGACACTCTTTCACACAATGAAAAAGGTTGATAGCCCAATATATGTAAGGAGTAAAGAACAGAGCTGGGTTCATAAATCTCCAGTATTAGATTTTTTGCTATTGTTTCTTTCTGATTGGAACAAAAGCAATTCCACCATGATGCACTGTTATTTATTACTTAATGTAGATTTTAGTTTCTGACATTCTTGGCTCTCCTTGTACCCACCATAGCTGTCTTCATTTCTTACCTCCCTCTTCTATTTCCAAATCTTCCCATCTTTTACTGTCCGTGATGCTTCCCCCCACTCCAAAACCTCCCCCTTCACCCCCCACCACCTCATACACGTGGCACACACCACTGCAGTGACAGAGCCACATTAGTCATCGCAAAGGACACTCAGCTACAGAAGTACAGAGTCCAATGACAGATTTAACACAGTAGCATCGTGTAAATCCATGCCCTCCCCCTGTATCTAAAAATAGCAGCTGTACCACATAATGCTATAATATTAATAGTTAACATAAATGGCACACACTGTTTAATAATTCAGGTGACGAGCAGCTACAGCCGAAAAATATTCAGAACCAGACATGTGTCGGACATTCATGCTTTGTATACAACATTAAGGGAAAAAAGATCACTATTTAATACAATTAATTAAAATGACTGCTAAATCATTTGAATAAACATCTCAGAGACAAACTGACCTGAAAGGGGAATATGTTATCACTGCGGCCAACTCCATCATCCATCCAGGACTTGGGGTTGAAGCCTGCGGGACTGTTTCGAGGGTACTTCTGGGATGCCACATGGTTGTTAGGGAAGGTCTTCTTCAGTGGCGAGATAGAGTTAATGGGAGTCATCCCGCCATTCAGCCCACGCCGATAATCTCTGCCTTGAGATCCTCCCCAGCCGCCACCACTACCATACCCCCCTCCGGGACTCCAGGAAGTGGAGGAGGCGGGGGAGGGAGAGGGACTCTGGTAGCTGGCTGGACCCCAGGGGGACGGGGGCTTGTTCAGGCTGTTGGACAAATGCGGCAACTGGCTGAAAGCTGCATTCCTATGTGGGAAGGGCGGTGGAGGGTGGGGAGAAGCTGGAGAACGTCGATGCTGCTGGTGTTGGCTGTGGGGATGCTGGAAATGGGGATGTGGTGGGGGAGCCGGGTGGTGCTGGGACAAGGCAGCGGCTGGTCCGATCTGCGGGGAGAAGTTCCCACCAAACCCTGGACTGACGTGGTGTGAGAAGTTCTGGAACAGCAAAGGCCCGTTGCTAGCAGAAGCCGGGTTGAAAAAGCTGACGTCCTCATTGATGATTGTTGATGGCGCAGGCGGAATGGCAGCTGACCAGTTGTTGAAGCCAGTAAGTGATGACGAGGTTGTACTGGACTGGACCGGGCCCGTTCCCCCGAGACCAGATGTCTCCTGGTAATCAAAGCCTGCCAGGACAGGTGACTCAAGACGGAGCTGCTTCTCTTTTCCATTACTGCCTTCAGATGTGCCGTTCTCCGTCTTGCCTTCCTCTGACCGGGCTTTTTCCAGTTCTGAAATTATCCCACCACCACTTCCACCCTCTTGGTGACTCCCAGGAGACAACTGCTGCTGCTTTTCTTGCGTTTCTTGCATTTCCTGTTGCTGCTGTGCTTTGGGTTTCTCTGGGCCCCCCAGGATTTCGTCTTGCAAGTTGTTGTGGGTGGCGGAGGCAGGGAAGAGCCAGGGAGAGCCTCCCGTGGTGCCATTCCCTGCGGCTGTGGTGCTGTTTATGAAAGCAGCAGGGCTCTGCGACACATTTTGGTGATGATGAGGGGGCTGCAGATGCGGATGGATTCGGACCGGGAATGCAGACTTGTTGCCAGTGTTGTTTTGAACTAGGACTCCAAACCCGTAATCCCCCATTTGTTTTCTCCCCCCACAGACAAGTGCTATCCCGTGATCGTTTGGTCCTATTGAGAAAAGAGCACACGGCATGGCATGTACTGAGTTAGCAGTCAGCCACTCATATTTCCCCATAGATCAAGGAACTTGAAAACAACTAAGTGAAGGGACACAAATTCAGGGAAATCTTTTTTTTTCTGCATCTAAATGAGATCCTACATATATAGAACAATCACAGTACTGTTATTGAAGAGCTCATCCTTAAAACAAAAAAACAAAAAAGCCAGTCAGTTAACATTACATCTTTAGCTAATTATAACCCCGTGACGTTGCCAGATTGTCTACAGCTGAGCTGCTGGCAGCTACCAGTAAAGCCAGGAACACTGGTGTGTCGAGTATATACAGTCTCCATTTGGAGACGTTTTCCCAACGAAAACCAGCTGACAGGCAACTAATTATGGTTCACGAAACGCACATTGGCACAAAATGTCAAGGAATGTTGAAAATATTAACAATAAAGCTAACAAAACCATCAGAAATAAAACCCTCGACCTTGTTTGACAGCTGTCAGCACCCTATGAAGAGCCAATCATCAAAATTATGAAGTTTATTTAAGCGCCTTCTTAACGGTGTGGCAAATTATTGTTAAATGATCTGTTTTACACGTCGAATCAGACGCAGTTTAAATAGCTGTTAGCTGACCAGCTAACTTTTCCATCCGTTGCTAACATTAGCTTGCTAGCTAACAACCGTTAGCACGACTGCTAGCTAGCTGGGCAGGTTGAAGGCTGGCGAATAAAACAACTCCTCACCTTCTGATCACCACCTTTCGACCTCGGCGTCGTCTGTGTCGAGATCCTTCCCCTCAAGCTGAGCGCGAGACGGTGTCCTTGAAACAATGAGTGCGGCAGGCAAAGCTTTTCAGAGGCGGTTTAGCAGCTGACTCGTACTGTGCAGTCGGTCAGCTTTTTTTCTCTCTCTCTCCCTTCTCCTGACGTGTCCTGCCTGCTCAATGACACAGCTCTCTATCTGCTGCCTTTAATCTGGACCGTATCATCGAAGAGCTTTGTTAACGTGGCAGTGTGTGACTTATGCTCGGTTCGTTCATAAAGCCCTATTCGATCGGTTTCATTGTTCGCTTTATGTCAGTCTCCTCACTAACTGTCTCTCCTCCAGAGCCAGCCGATCCCGTGAATGTGTGTGTGCTTGCTTCTTGGCTGCCCCTCTCTCCTGGAACCGACCGTGGCCGAATGACAGCGAGAGATCAGCCGAGACACACTTCCGCTTCTGGGACCGCCCCTCTGCCGTAACCACGCCTTCGCGGAGCCACACCTCGATACGTGATTGGCTGGACCACCGGCAGCCTCTCCCAATTTCTTTATCGTTTAACACCCATGCACCAATAGTATAACCATGCTTTCCATAGCGGCTGCCCACTGAGGGCTGAAGGATTAAAGAAAAAAAAGCCCTCCTCCCACCGCAGTTCTGTCCTTTCACGATGCAGCCGGTATCAGGTCGTGAGAAAAACGAGAAACCCACCCCCCGCCCCCACCCCGAAAGGAAAGCCTCAAAAAAGCGCATCCTTGGCCCGAGCTTTTTGATCTCAAGCTCGTTTGTTGTGTGGTGATGGAACGAGGAGGCATGTTATTATTTTGGAGGCCGTTTCTGTTGTTTTGTTGTTCCCTTTCTATCCAAATGCGAATGTATTCTCCTCATTGATCACTGCACCGTTTCTTCAGTGTTATCTTTTTGTCAGGTTGGTAAAGACTCCTCTTTTCCATATTTCCCAATCAATCAGTCAATCAATCTTCATCCCACACTTATGGTCCATAGAAAGAAAACAAATAACATAAAAAGCAAAGAAGAAAGGAAAAAACAAAAACACACCCAAATCACCTTCCCACAAAGAGACATAAGACTGATAGCGTGTGGTGCCAAACCTTATATCCGTTAAGCCCACAGTGATCTCATTCTCAGAAGTGTTGAGCCTGCAAATACATTTATACATGAGATTTCTTAGTAAAGCTTTCAATGTACTGACTCAAGCAGTTAGAAACATCTCACTTGCTCTGAGCTATCTTGGTCTCTTCAATAACAACATCATGGCATCATTATAAACTGCTGAAGTTTGTAATGTTTATAAAGTTTACCCGGAACCAAACCAGCCCACCAGCCACTCGACCCCTACCATAGTGTTAATCACCCATACTAAAATATTCCCAACCATGCACCCAGTTTTAAAGGCTCTCAACTTCTTTGACAAATCATCAACATAAAGATTCAAAAGAACTAATAATAAAATTCAAGACAAGAAGTTGTGTTGTTTACCAAAAGAAAAACTGCTTAATATCTAGTTCCATTTCCTCTATTTTATCTCCTAATCATGTTGCATCTGTACTCAAACTGTCTTGTAATAAGTTTCATTGTGACAAAAATGGCTTTTCAATCCAAACTCAAAACCAGCTGTCATACAATCATACAGTTAAATATGTAGTGACAACCAGGAGGCAGAAAGCTTAGCTTAGTTAGTATCTGGGTCTATCCAAATGTTGAAAAAGAAATCATCTCAGTACTGATGAAGCTCACAAATGAATACAATATACGTCATGACTCCCAGACGGGACAGAGCAAAAGCACAACATCCAAGGGGGCATCAGAGGGGCCCAGTGGACATGACTTGCAAATGGGCGCCTCTACACTACACAAAATATATAAATATTAAAATGGACAGATTATAAGGGTTAGTGAAAGTTCTATCTTGCGAGCCAAAGCCTAATGTCATTTGCATTTTCCTTATTCACTGAAATATTTTGATTTTGATTTTAACCATTTGATTGAAATAGGCACTGTTCCCGAAAGGTTTTGATGGCAGAGGTGCATGCTGGGGAATAAATTGCATGTACTTTCTGATCCTGCTCATTGTCATTTGTACAAAACGCCCACAAACCCATTGACATAAACTATGCAGCCATTAGTTTTTCGGCGAATGTCTTATAGAAGAGTTCGGGTAATGGCATTTTAAATTATGTTTAGCAAGCAAAGCAAAAAAACAAAAAAAAAAGAGGGTTTTTTTGTTCTCCAGTCAGTCTGTGAGGAACTGTGGTTAATCAGCTTCTGTTCCATGCTGAGAGACATTACAGTTGTCTTTATGTAGCAGGGCTTAGTCTGTTTTGGGCTTGTGATGGCCTAGTTGAAGAAGATGGTATGAGTTTATAGCATAAGCTTAAATACATGTGTCCGGTCCCTTGACCTCTGAATGCAGTTATTGTCCACTGTGCTAATTAAAAGCTGTAATGATGATTATTGCTATGTATTATATTTGTACTTACACTGTGTGTGTGTGAAAGATATGGCACATTTTCTCCAGTACAACGTAGCAGTAAGGGGCCAAAGAAGATGCGTGACCGGGGCCTGTCAGAGTTGTTATGCCTTTGGGACGGAGCATCCTTAAGAGATGCTGATAGGCGTTTTTGTTTCTACCCTTGCACAAAGCCAAGTTAGTTCTTTCTCACATTTTATGCTGAGGTAATCGCAGATAAGTCCGCTCATATCCCATTTAATGGACAGAAATGAGAGAGAAAACTCAGTAAGAAAGCAAGTTTTCCCACTCAAGAAAATATTTCCTCTTCTGATTTAAAAAAAACAATTTTCTCTGTATACAGCATTACCTGACAGCTTGGAGTTGATTGTTATGTTGTTATGATTCATCATAACAACATCAATCTGTCCCAGTTTTCTAGGATGTCACATGTAGCCCATTTAAGAGTTGTAGCTGTGTCTGCTTTACTCTGCCAGATGACCATCCGATCACCCTTTTTTTTTCCTTCATCGCCCGCCCACAACAACACCGCTCTCCTTTTATCTGTCTCCCTGTGTCCTCCTCTGTGTCCTTCTCTCTTGTATGGCCATTATCACAGAGAGGTCATCAAACAGCTTTGACTATGTCAGTCTCACTGACCCTCAACTGGCAGCATTACATGCAAGCAGCAAATGGCAATCTAATAAATCTGTCTTTTCAAGTCCAGCTGGGGATCTGTAGTGTTCTGCATTTTTTAATATGTACAGAAAGGATGAGCAGCTGATGAAGCAGATATTGGCAGGGTTAGAGAGTGACCGGATTAAAGTAATCAGATTAAGAGAATAGATGTTTGATAATAATGCCATTCACATTCAGCTTGCAGGTTGGTGTAAGCTGGGCAAATACCTGCACGTGTACAAATAAGACAATGCCACCACAAGGAATCCATCCATCCATCTATCCATCCATCCATCCATCCATCTATCCATCCATCCATACATACATCCATCCATCCATCCCCATTTTATGACACTTGCTCTGGTTGTGTGGGCAGCAACCTAAGTCAAGATGCTCAGACCTGCCTCTCCCCAACCACTACCTCCAGCTCTTCTGGGGGAACTCCAAGGCGTTCCCCAGCGAGCCAAGAGACAGCGTGTCCTGAGGTTTCCTCCCAGCTGGACATGCCCGCAACACCTCACATACAAGGTGTCCATGAGGGATCCTGGTCAGATGCCCGAACCACCTCATCTGGCTCCTTTCAATGTGAAGGAGTAGCAGCTCTATTCTACTCTAGTCTAACACTTGCATGACAAATTTATATCATCATTTCCTTTTCCTCATTTTTAAATCTCTGTTCTGTTCCACAAACATAACAGTTTAAGGAAAATCTTCTTCATACACTGGAGGGTGAAAAACAGCAGGAGAAAGAGTAAAGTTTAATAAAACTCCTAAATGTGATCCAGCTTTGTGGCATTCCTTATGTTCTACACTCCTGTGAGCAGAGAGTGGAGCATAAGGAATTCAATTTGTTTCAGTAGGAGATGGATTAACCTAAAGCTCTGTCGCGTCCAGATAAAACAATCACGGAAACAATGTCAAATATTATTTTTTGTTCATGTTCTGCATCAGAAATATTCATATTAAATTTAGGTTGCTAAATTAAATTAGCCTTTTATATTCTCTGAAATATAATTAAGACTGTTGACTGTCTAAACATAATAAAAGAATCATTTTTACCCCTACTGCTGTTTTTAATTAGAGTAACTGATCCACAGCAGCTCCATCCTAACACTTTTATCTTTTAAATTTCTATCATTATACATGTGACCTTCATTTCCCTTTTCCTCAAATTTTCAATCTGCATTCTGGTCTGCAAACAAAACAGTTTAAGGGAAATCTTCATACACTGGAGGGAAAGAATCAGCAGGAGGAAGGAGTAATGTTTAAAAGTCCTAAATGTGATCCAGCTTTATGGCCCTTCTTGCGTGTAGGACACAGTATTCCTTTCACAGTGGGGCAGATGATTAGGCAGAGCGCTTGGTGCTGTAAATGGATTTCTAGGACAGAATAACCGGTCTTGCTGGCCTTGCTCAGGAGGCAACACCCTCTCCTCCTACTGTTCCTTTCTCTGTCTTTCGCTCTCTGTCACACAGATGCATTTTTTTTGTTCCACATTCTTCATGACCAGAGCAGCCCTAAAAACAGCGCAAAGCAGAAGAGGAAGTAAATTACATATTTATGAAACTATAAGAGTAACTGCGAAGCCACGGTTTCAGCTTAAAATTCGACTGTTTTCAAAGCTACTGAGATGTGTAATTTATCTACTGCGTGAACTTGCTAATAGTCAATTTTTATCATGGATTCACTTTCTGGCAACGGTTTTCTGTGTGCTCTGCCATATTCAAGAGTGGATAGGTTCTATGAATAAAACATTGAATCCATTAAAAAATTAATCACCTCTACCTAAGGCATAATTATTGTGCAATTCCTCCCAGAGTGCACACGCGCGCGTGTTTGAGTGTAAGTGTGCATTTATAAGTGTGCGCAGAGGTCCCTAAGAGCAAATGCACACAAGTTAACAATACTTGATGTTGAATTTCTTGAAATTTTGTTTGAACAATTTCCAGCTGTTTTGACTTTGGTAGAAAATTCTGCAGCCAAACCCAAAAGTGCATAATAAGCCATCCTAAAAATAAATAAATAAAACCTTCTGCATTGCCAAGTTGACATGTGGGCAATACAAAAGTTTGACCTTACAGCAGCTGTATTTGCGTAAATTATGTAGGTGTTCACATGTATAGCACTGGCCAATTTAACAAAGCCTTATGGTGTGCTGTTGTGGAGTTGTGTTTGGATCCTATAAAATATTCAGAGATTGCGCGTGTGGCTAAGAAAACAGTGAGGGTAGTTCTGGGATGCAAAGGACCTCGGGGTATGGGCTAGGAAGTTTCACACTGATCTATCTGCAGGGTAATATTCATAATCACCAAAAACCTAATTTTAAATGTAAGCAGGAAAAAAAGCCCAACTTGTGCCACTTTTTATATAACAGAAAAGCTCATCTCAGTGTTTTTTTGTTATTTTTTTTTTCTTGACAGCCTCAGACCTTTCACATCCTTCATCCATCCAGTGTATTTTTCCCTGTTGTGCGCTCCCTGGGGACTCTATACTAATTAAGCTGAAGAGGTCTTTCTGGGTAGTGGACTGGGACGACTGAAAAAGACACATGGACTGTATGTGTGTGCGTGTGTGCGTGTGTGTGTGTGTGTGTGTGTGTGTGTGTGTGTGTGTGTGTGTGTGTGTGTCACAAAGGCCAGGCTGATTTCATGACTCCACTGGGCACAGAAGGGATAATAAATTAGAACAGAGTAGCAGCTGGGGGCCTGTGATGTGGGGGTCAATGTGTGTGTGTGCATGTGTGTGTGCGTATACACGCATGTGTGTGCATGCTACATTGAGCAAATAAGTGGTTAAGTGTGTTAAGACACATTTCAAATTTCAACATTTTCCACAGCAAACCGGAGAAATCAGCTATTTCACTCCTAAGTTTTACGTGACGATGATGCAACTTTCTGTACCGGTAAAGAAAAAATAAAAGTAATGAAAATATTTGTTTGCTGTATAATATCAGAAGTGCAAACAATTGTTTTATTAGGAGAGGCACCATCATCACAGAGCAAATAGGAATAATCAGCATAACCAGTGTTGAAAATTAGTAGCTGTGGATTAGCTTTTATTGCGCTGGTGGTGATCAGATGTGAACAGCACGCATTATCATGGAAAAAAAAAGAGAAATGTCTGAAAGTTATTTAAAGAATAGGGACTGAAAATGGGCAAAATAGGTCACAGATGTACAAAACTGCTGCTGTGTTTATCCATTTTTAAATCTTTCACTACATCCCTGTGTGTTGATCCGTTGCAGTAGTATGCATGGCAGTGTGCAATTTGTGAATTTGTTGTTGCCATGGTGATGTCAAATTTGGGCAACTTGCTCATTCATTCACTATTCGTGACATATAGAGTCTAATTTTGTTCGTTTTCATGTTATCTGCATCTCTCTTATGAGGCAACTTTCAAACTCATTTATTTGACCAAGGTCCCCCCCCCCCCTCTTCTCC
>VUQK01017771.1:24057-38112 GCA_015106715.1 Bujurquina vittata
CTTTTTTTTGTCAAACCTCCCCCCCCCCTCTCTCTCTCTCTCTCTCTCTCTCTCTCTCTCTCTCTCTCTTTCTCTCTCTCTCTCTCTGTGTGTGTGTGTGTGTGTGTGTGTTTGTGTGTGTAAATGTGTAAATGTGTAATTAAAGAATGTGCACAGACGTGGGTGTGAAATCAATTGAGGACTTCTGCCTCTAGAGCCAGAGTGGTTTCATTTACCTTCTGGGCACTTCTCCATGGCTGAGGATTCTGGCTGTGTGACAGGCTGGAAGGAGCCACAACAATAGTCACTGGGTGGAAGTGGTGGCCAGCTTCAACTAAAAAAAAAATCCACCATTTTGAATCCTATTTAACCTGATTTTCAAGTCACAAATCATGTCAAATATACGTGTAATTCTCTCAGCACGTGACGTATAGATTCTCCTTAATATGGTGTAATAGTTTCCTTTAACCATGTTTTGACTGGATGCCATGGATTTTAAAAGAATATAATACGAATCATAATGTATTTACATACTCATCATGAACATTAATGTTATTGTAGTTTTGCTTATTAAAATATTAAAGTGACTGTATGTATATATTTGAGCCTGTATTTATACTTGTGACGCTGTGTGGATTGGAAAATCATCAAAAGCCCAAAATTACCATGACATTCATGCCCATGAGTGGATGTAAACTTTTGACCACACTGTATACACACATACACTTTGAAAAAGAGAGCACCACATACCCAAAACTCTGAGAAAACAAGGCTGATGTCTTAAAAAAAAAACAGCATAAACACATCTGTGACTTTCAGAGCTTTAAGGAAAACTTTCCATTATTGATGAGGCCACATGCTTTGTACCTTTAAAGAGGCATGGGGAGGCTCAGGCCTGCTTGACTCAGCATTCCTCTGTCCATTGCTCCTTCTTTTAGCCTATGTCAGCACAGTGTGTGCGCGTAAATCATCTGTACAGAAACGCACAAAAGAGAAAACCAGAAACACAAACACAGACAATGAACCCTACGCAGACAGACTAAACAAGAGACACAGCCCAAGTTGGTGCACGACTCACAGGTCAGCGGACAACAAACTGATCCCGTTTGGTGGGTCAACAGCAATTTTCAGACTCCTGAATGAAAATGAAATGTTACAGGTGACAAACATCAGGTTTTGCTGTTGACCTCACAGCTGAAGGAGCGCAGTCACAGCAGAGGCAAAGACTCCAGTTTGTCCTTCAGCTGTGGCTTCAGTTCAAGATGCTGATATGACAAACACGCGGGTAAGCAGCTGGCTAAGAGTGTCAGCCTCCTGGGCATTATTTCAAGGGTGAGACTTGGGAATTTATGAGCACTGTGATAGCCACTGCGTCGTGAGGGAAAAAAAACTACATAGTTGTGGCAAAATGGCTGCAAAGCAACAGCTGGCAATGGCACTAGATTTTAATAAAATCCAAACAATATTAAAGTTTATTCATAGTCAGTGGCTAACCAACAATATCTACTACACCATGAATGTAATTAGTTGCATCTGAGTTTTGAGCCATATGCCAACATCAGGTCATATTCAAATGGTAATCGATTTCTAGTCGCCATCATCGTGAGTGACCAGGGTAAACAACAAACAACTACAAATGCTATCGCTTTCCTTTTGGGTGGAAAAGTGTAGATTTCATTTTCCAGTTTAATTCAATTCATACAGCACCAAATCACAACAACAGTTGCCTCAAGGTGCTTTAGATTGTAAGGTGACAACCCCTTAATAATAGAAAGAAGACCTAAACGCTGCATGGAGTTTATGTTTTTCTTTATGTTCCTCCTTACTGATCTCTTACGATCTTCATGGGTGTCCTTATTGTTAAATACATTTAGCATGAAATGCTGCTATCTTGTGAACAGTTGGTTGTTGAATACAATTTTTTTAAACTGTATCTTTTGTCAGGTTTTCATTACTCAATGCTCACCTTGAATCTTGCACCTGACAAAGTATGAAAAAACTAAAACTAATACTAAAACTAACAAAAAACTGGCATGCTTGACAGTTGACACGGTGTTTTTAGCTTTGAAAACCTCACATTTATTCCTCCAAACAGACCTCTTGTTATTGTGTGGCCCAATAGATCAAACTTTGTCTCGTCTGACCATAAAACATTTTTATCAATCAAGCATATGGCTTGTGTCCGTGTGGGCAGCTGCAAATTTCAGTTGAGCTTAAAGGTGCTGATTTTAGAGCTGGGAGCTTCTTTCTTGGTCAGCACCCTCTCAGTCCACAGCGATGTAAAACGTGCTTCACTGTGGACAGTGATGCTGGTGTTCCAGCAGTTTTCAGTTCATGGCAGGCTTGAGCCTTGGTGGTTCCTGGGTTGTTCCTCAACATACTAACTAATTTGCTCTCATCTCAGGGTGACAGTGGTGACATATCTGAATAACTTGTACTTACATACAATTGTTTGAACTGATCGTGGAATCTGCAGGTGTTTAGAAATGGTTCCAAGAAACCTTCTCAACTTGTGTAAACCTACAGTTCTCCTTAGATTTTCACTGAGGTCCTTGGACTTTGTCGTTGCTCTCAGTACTGGTCAGTCTAATGAGTGCTGTCAAACAAATCCTTTTTATGCTGGCAAAGAGAAACTACCAGTTGTAGTCAATCATGATCACTAACTTGTTCTGCAAGTTAATAGGCCTTGACCATGTCAACTTAAAGACACTGTAGAAGCTTCAGCACAACTTGTGAAAAGACTGAAGTGAGTGCATGTATATATTTTAGCTTGTATGTGTACTGTCATGTTGTGAGGATGGAAATCTCTTCACACAGTCACATCATAGGGACTACAAGCAAGTCACAGTTACATAAATCCTTTCCTTTTAGTATAAAAACTCAGTTTAATGTTTTCTGTTTTAGTGTTACTGTTTAAGTTTTTCTAATTAGAGCTGGGTAAGGTTACTTCAAATACAAGTCAATGCAATGTCCTTCAAAGTGATGGAAAAGCAGCTGTGAGCAAGTGTGAGCTTGCAGTTGGGAGGAGGATGCACAAGAGAGATAGTTTGGCTCACAGTATTTTTCAGATCACTCGAAGGTGGAGCTCCAAGAGTCTCTTATCAGTCGACACAGCTGTACCTCTGAGGACACTGTGATGTACTGTGATGTGTGTCAGACAGCAGACGTAGTGAAAAGCAGTGTGAATAATGTGTAACCTACCAGCTGAACGTTTCCAGACAGGACTACATGTTACTCCCCCCAGCAACTCTGTAATCCCCCCAAATCTTAGTTTATTCAACTGCGAACTGAGAATTAAGGAATTTCTGGCACATGTTCCTAAAGGCTGAACCTTACGCCACATGCATGCAAAGTGCCAGCCATTTCACTTTGCATTGCTTTGAACTACCAAAGTCTGTCACTTGTAGACATTAATTAGGTGTGTTTTGAAGTACCAGGAGACTTTTTCGATTATTTAATGCCTGGTGTTTGAAGGAAATCTTTTTGTTTATTAGATTTTCTGCCTTTGATTTTACAGAGATAGAAAAACAGGGTGACCATAATTTCATGTGAATGTGCGATGCTCAAATTAAGACAATAAAGACAGTCCTGGTCACCACACTTTTGTGAAGCATTCTCTCTTATAGTCAGTGCTGAGAGTATAATGGAGTCAGAGCCGCTTTATGGGACAAACTGTTTTTAAATCGTCACTTCAGCTAACTGAAAAATAAGTGAAGGTGTCATTTGCATAAATATAAAATATTATAAATAAATATCTTCTTCCTTTGATATTGATTTGGCTTGGGCATTTTCTCTATAAACAAAAGTTGCTCCCTGCTGCATAATAGAATGTGTCTGTACATCAGTTTATGCTTTTGATATCCCTCAAAACGCCCAACGTTTACACAACGTTTACACAACGCCCTGTGTGAAGCACCGATGCTGTAAATTCACAAATACATGCTGCGGTTGTTGCAAGCCTGCTGAGAAAATTCAGTGTGATGGGTATTATCAGGTTCATTTGGCACCATTTTCTAATATCAGGAATCAGTTGAAGTTGTGAGCTTCGGAACGAATAAGTGATTCCTCCCTGTCGAAGATTTATATTCTGAGAGCCAGATTGTTTTATTTTAATTACTCCTCCAGATGTTTCTGTCACCTCCCTTAGACCTTATAGCTCTGCCAGCCAAAAGCTAACTGAGGTTAACTCCTTCAGTTATAAAGCGCTGAAGCCTCATTCTCGTTCACCTCAAATTTCTCCCAGTGCCTTTTGAACTCCTCACTTTGCCACCCTAGCTGAAATAAAAGAAGTTGATAGCTTCTGTTACAGTCCATTATAATGGTCAAGGCTGTACATATTTAGCTAGTTGAAGGACACAAGGGCAAAGTTAAATAACATGATCATGGTCCTGTGATCAAAATGCTGATCTCAGAAAATATCTCAAGAGTGAGTAGTTTGCTGAATGCTCTGAGGGAAGGCTACCGTACAATGAAAGTCACGAATACACATGAGGTCACAGGAGTTTACAGGATTTAATTAATCCTATTTGATGCGGGTGGTTGATGATTGCTTTATGAGCTGTGTTAGCATTATTATCAATGAGAAAGACTTGATGACCTTTAGAGTGAGCAAAAATACAAGACAGGGCCCTTTATTAAGCAGATCCCCTCCAGGATCTGTTGTTTCATTCACAAAATCTAACCCACTGGTAGTTAAATCCAGTGACTGGGTTATGACACACACATGATCAGTCAGTTAAAATCACACTAAGTGGGAGCTCAGCCAGTCACCGGCCTGGGGTTAACAACGGGACCACTGGGTGGGATGCAACGGGTTGTCTCTGCATGCATGCACACAAAGCAACATTTTGTGTGCACTGATGCATATCTGTATCATGTATTCAACAAACACGCTCATTAATATGCTGCATGCACACTGTGTAAACATACATTAATCATAACATGCTTTCCACAGACAAATATCACAGCACCCGGCAGTCAGCACCTCAAAAAATGCCACAGAAAACCAGCAGATTCATTAATCAGGTTTAACTCTGCCCTCAGAAGGGCATTTTAAAGCAGATCAAATTAATAAATGAAGACTAAATGTCTATCTCTTTCTTTATCTTTACAGCAATAAAATCTATTTGCATAGGCCCATTCAAAAACAATTAAGTTCTTTAAACACAGCAAACAGTAAAAGCAGATAAGCAAAAAAAAAAAAAATGACCAGTATGTTTCACTTTTCTCTTTTATTTATGCCTACAGTTTAAATGGACATAATATCTACAGAAGTACAAAAAATTTTCTGCAGGAAATGATAAAGATTCCTGCTCACGATTAAATCACTGAGCTATGGGCAGGTATGCATGTTAATTACTGGGTCACCAGAACCCTGTTGAATCTTCCTGTGGTCTGATAAAGCTGCTGAAGTTTATACGGGGTGTCCCATAAAGGGACACATCTTATTGTTAATTTACAAGAGCACAGTCATTCATCTGTATCTGAAATGTTATGTATTTTAATGTATATGAGGTGGAGTTAAATTTGATATATTTTTAACTGGTCTGATATCATTTTTTTGCAGATAGTGAATCCTCATAATGTTGTGGACTCCAACAGAAATTGCATGCACAGTGGAGGCATACTTCAGCAGCCAACGCTCCATGGTTGCAGCACAAAGGAAATTACAACAGTGTTTCGGAAAGCATCAAGCACCGTCCCGAAAGGTGATCCTGCGCGCTGTTACAAACTTCCACGAGAGAGGAAATGCCCACACGAATAGATCCCCGACCTCAAAGTACAGAGAACTGTCGGCCGTTCCAGTTAAAATGTTAAGCCACGTTGTGTTTGGATTGAGAGAGATCATGCTAATGTTCTCTTCATGATGGTGACCATCTAAGAGAAACTCACTCATCCGTGTCTTTGTGTCTTTGCATTGTGCTGGAAGAGCAAGGGGCCATCCCCAAACAGGTCCCACAAAGATGGAAGCATGAAATTGTCCCAAATGTCTTGGTATGCTGAAGCATTAAGAGTTCCTTTGACTGGAACTAAGGGGCTGAGCCCAACTCCTGAAAAACAACCCCACACCATAATCCCCCCTCCACCAAACTTTACACTTGGCACAATACAGTCACACAAGCATCCATCAGACTGCCAGATGGAGAAGACGATTCAACAATCCAGAGAACACGTCTTCTCTGCTCTAGAGTCCAGTGGGGGGGGCATACTTTACACCACTCCATCCAACACTTTGCTTTGCACTTAGTGATGTAAGGCTTGGATGCAGCTGCACGGCCACATGACATTTGGAGGTCTGTAGCAAACCTCTGACCTATGTGCCTCAGCATCCACTGACCCCACTCTGGGATTTCATGTGGCCTACTACTTGGTGGCTGAGTTTCCCAATTGCTTCCACTTTTGTTATAATACCATTAACAGTGGACTTTTCAATGATTTGAAAGAATGAGTCAATACTTTAGTACACACACACACACACACACACTATAGCTTGAAGCAATTGTGCAACTAGGCAAAATTAGATGAGTGATGATTCTGCTGTTTACAGAGATTCAGGGCCTTTACAAACATTTTGCATTAACTGTTTAGGAATCACATTTTCATACATGGTCCAGCATTAACTGGACAATTGACTGACAAGCAGTTTCATGGCCTGCTGAGATCTGTTCTCTCATTAGTCCTTAACAAATTAAGCAGATAAAATATCTGGAGTTGATTCCAAGTGTTCAACTTGCATATTTGGTAGCTGTTCACTGAAACTCTTGAGATTGAAAGACATATTTGATGTAAGTGAAGGAGGCCATCATTAGTCTGAAAAACCACTAATGACTGAGCAGCAAGGAGTATCTTTGTCAAAGTCTACAATCAAAAGATGTTCCTCATGAATGGAAAAAAAGAGCCTGCACAGTTCTGAAAACCCTTCTCTGGACAGATGAAATCAAAATGAGGAGAGAAAAAGCTGGTGAGCCAATGTTATGGCACAGGCGTGTATGGCTGCCAGAGGAACTGGGTCACTAGTGTTTATTGATAATGTGAGTGCTGATAGAAGCAGCGGGGTGAACTCTGAAGTGTACAAGACTACACTCTCCAATCAGAAATATTCATGGCCCTAACTGTATATAGATTACTTTACAGGCTTACCATCAAACACCCTTAATCATGATACCTATGTCCAATAAAATTTAGACCAAATGCACAGAAATCATGCATTGAAAAAATGAGTGGTGCATCTTAGCGATCCTGCGTAGCATGCCAACATGATTTCATTCTATGTTTTAATCACTGTATGCTTGTTTTAACCCGGTCTCTCTGTAGCTCTCTTTCTCTCTGCCAGCAGTAGTGGACAGATGGTGAGATCAAACCCCATCAAACATTTACAACCTCACTGACACAACCTCCTTATGGACATTCACGCCCTGACATCACAGAGGCTCCACCCATACCACCCCCACGTGTACATACAAATATAGCCCCTAACCTTGCTGCAAGCTTAGAATTCTTTTATTTTTCTGAACTGTAAGGTTGATGGTACTCTGGGAGTAGTGTGAATGGTAGAGAACTTCTTCCTTTCAACACTGACAGAAATGATCCTATACGCTCCACTAGAGTTCAGATTTATGCCAGGCTTCCTCTATATATTGTTGAAATTTTGGTCAAGGACTTTCATCAGGACATATTGAATCCATCAGACTTGTTTTACTGCAGCCTCTAGTCCCTTGGGTCCTGTATCTCAAATAAACGGAGAAGGACGTTAGAGGAAGGGAGGACAAGGATGATGAGTCAAGAGAGAGAGAGGGAGAAAAAAGTGAGAGGAGGAGGAGGAGGAGGAGGATGACAGTGTTGAGGAGGATGGGAAGAGAGAAACACGTATGATTAGCAGCCAGGCAAGAAAAAGGAGGAGGAGGAGAGGTGGAGGTGGCGGAGGAGGAGGCACAGGAACTAAAATGGACAGCTGCACTGCTGTCATGTTGCAGTGTCCTTCAAGCTTTCAGTAAAACAACAAGCAGAGTTTTGCACCCACTGAATGATGACAACAATATGCAGAAAAAGATGCAGAAAAACTCACAGGACCACGGGTGTCATTTCTTCACTGATTCATGCTCTTAGCTCTTAAATGCTGGTTTTTGGGTGTTTTTTGACATTCCTATGCACCAATTCTGCTGCTCAAAAACAATATTTTTATGGCAGAACCACACCAAGACACACATGCAAACACGCAAACATAATCAGTGCTGACATGCAGACAAATAGATGCAACGGTTAAAAAATCTTAATAATCATCAGTCTGTTTCTCTCCAAGAATCCCACAGAGATTTGGTTGCCAAGTCAACTACGGCCACGTCAGTGACAACCAGGCAGTAGTCAGCTTGTCTTCACCTCTATTGTGAATTCAACTGAGTCAAGCTCGCTGCCTGTATCATTGTGACTTTGTGTTTTGCTCATTTTTAACAGAAGAAAAAGAGCAGCTTGCCGTGGTTTAAGTTCCTGGTTTTGTGCTGCATTAAATTGTATGTTTGTCCATATTACAGCTTTTGCAACAATGAGTCAAGGTTTTGTCTTTTTCCCAGGCTATGAATAGGCTTGATGAGATCAAGTCTTTAAAGAAACAGGGTAAAGTGAAGTGGTCAGTCTAGCCAAGCCAGCAGGATTTAAAATTGCTAGCTTTACCTGCAGGTAATGCAAGTTTACTTGTGAAGCACATTTAAAAGACCACTTGAAGTGCTTTACATAATGAAAAACATCAACAGCAGTGACTAAATGCTGCATTTTTGTGTTTAGTTTGCCCTCTGGGTAGAGTTATCAGCCAGAACACAGAAGCCACTGAGAGGCTAGCAGCAGTAATTTTAACTGACAGAGAGAGGTGTAGCGCTTCACTTTTCTTAACCCGACTCTACAGTCGCAGCTTGTCAACTGAGCCACTGCATCTAGAAGGAGCCCTCTGCAGTCTCCCAGAAAGCCTTTTTTTCCTTCTTTGTAAGAAGTTGACAGGTCATCCTGAGGAGCAAACAAGGTCCATTATAATCATGTTATCATGATTTGGAAAAACGTTCTGCAGCCTAGAATAACAGTAACGACATCTTAAGTCAAAATGTATCTAAAATACAGGTGCAGGGATGAGCAATGAACCATGAGAGAGGAAAGTTGTTTTAGCATATGCACCTGATCACTTTCACTGGAATGAACAGGCACAATACTGGATATTGGAACACCACTTCTTAGACTATGACCTACATTGCTATACTTTTAGCATAAAATAACAGAGAGTGGATGGACATGAAGTCACATGAAAGGGATGATGAAAACTATACGATAGTGTGGAAATACTGACCATTTTGCAGGATTTTAATCAAATGTGCTTCAGAGAAGAAAATCTGCCTCTGAGGTCGGTGCAACTGGAAATTTGCCTAATGCAGCTTAATGTGGGACCGCAAAAGAGCGAGGGAAACCTGGGGGAAAGGCTGCTATTTGTCCCAAAATACATTTTACTACAAAAAGCTGCAATCCAGATGAGATTTTATGAGTGTTTCTTAACAAGAGTTTGAATAGCCTGATCTTCAATATTCAGCAACTCTGCACATCAGAAAACTGCCTATAGCATGCTCATACAGTATTAAATACTTGCTACTTCCTTTGAGCAAATAAGATTTAAAAACAGTTTGCATTTGGATAAACAAGGTACAGTTGTGGTCCAAGGTTCACTCATAAAAAGATGGTTCTGTGCAATGAACTCCTTATGTGCCAAGAAGAGTGGTCAAATATCCAGCCAGAATTATACCAAAAGTATCTGGTTGACATGGTGCATGTATATAGTATTTGAGGCTGTATGTGCACTTTCGACCCTGTGTGGATAAGAGACAATCCAAAATAAATTCAAACTTGTGCACCCAATTCTTGTTTTGTTTTTTTGGTTTTTTTTTTAAAGTCATTAAAGATGCATGCTGTATAGTCATTCCCCCCTGGATGATGAGCAGATCAAAGAAATGATTAAAAGCCCCAAATTATCATGATATTCACAGCAATGCAAACTTCTGAACACAACTGTAAATCTATTTACATAAGCCCTGTTGATAAGGGGGTGGTATTTTTATGCAAATTTAAAAAGTAAAGCTTTAAAGTTTTAGTAATAGAAAACTGACCTCTGATGTTTCAAGCACTGGTACTGTACGTGCTGGTTGTATTACAAGCAGAGATATAATGTGACTGGATGGTTTACAGTTATAAATGCTTCTGCACAGCACAGTGGGGCAGTCACGGCATTGTTAAATGTAATAAGCCAAATGAGTTGCCGTGCAATTTTTTTCACACCGGTAATTTACACCTAATGACACTGGACATGCAGGTTAGCAAAAGAACAGCACAGACAAGCACAAAGGTCAGAGTGACGTCGCTGTTTGCAGAGCAGCAGAAGTTTCCGACGCCTATGGATTAAAAGGCCATCCTTCATTGGAGATGATTCAGAAAGATGGATTGCAAAATATTTCTCTCGCTTATGCCTCCACCCGTACACACACACACACATTTCAACACGCATACACGCACGTACACGCCTTAGCCTTTAGAAACTCAAACCCAGAGCCAGTGAGGAGACTGAATGCTCCCTCCAGTGTTGACAGTGCTTGACTCATTCTGCAGTGTGCCTGCAGTCATTGAGATGCATAGCAGGTCTGAACAGAACTCTGCCAAGTTGTGGGCACCCATTTAACCATCGGAACACACACACACACACACACAGGCAAAGATGCACAGGGAGAGAGAAACACAGTGACCAGGATCGTGTAAAAAGGAAATTCACTTGGAGCTCTTGATTCTGTGGTGTAAATTCAATAAATATATGTAATTGTCATATTGAATTTTTTTTTTCAGAGTTTAGATGTACAATCTATGCGTCACAGCTGCGGAGGTGTTTCATTGCAGCAATTAAATTTTCATTTACAATCCCACATCAACACTGGTAATAAAACCTGCAAGAGCATGGCCGGGCTAGGAGCTCTGTGAGGCTTCAGCGCTAAATACTAACATAAGTATGCTAACGTGCTCATGCTGCAACTGGTTTTGCAGGTCACTATGTTAGCTCAGCCTTTAGCATGCTACTATTTTAAAAGCACAATGTAGAGCTGAGGCTTTCAGATCATATTATAGGTTTATTGGAAAAGTTCCATCCAGCAGAGCCCTGAGGAAAAGGATTCAAGGATTCTTTATTGTCATTCGCATCACATTTACATGCAGTGGAACGAAATTCTGTCCTCAGCTCCCAGTGTTGCCCTTAAATAGTTATGACATTTTTTTCCAAGTATATTGAAGAAGAATAAATATAAATATAAAGTAACAACAGTATAAAAAGGAATACACACAAACACACACATGTTATATTCATATATACATACACAAATACATAAACTAAAAGTTGCAAATAAAGTAAAATCCCTCATACAAATATCTGCACCATATTTCATAACGATGCATCTAGTAGCTGCTCAAATATTTTATAGCCTGGTGGGCCAGTGTACTGAGCACCCCTTATATTTGCATAAAGCTTAAGTCCAATGCAGTTTTTGCTTACTATCTATGTTTGAAGTTGAAGTGCATCAAAAGGCATCGTCCTTTTTGGAGCAAATAAAAATATAAAAATTAGTCTTTTGCTTCAGTTGTTTCTTCTAACACCTCTGCCACAGCAAAGAAAGAAATAAACCTTAACACTACAAAGCAAAATCGGGAGCACCTTCCCCTCTCCTGCTCCTTTGAAAAGATGAATGATGCCACTCTTTTAGGAAGAGTATCTCAAAATTCCTATTGGAGGTGACACAAATGTACAGAAGCAGGTTTCTTTAAAGGTTGCATTTGGGCATGAGCTAAATCACAATTTTCATAAACATCAGTGTAACTTTGGAATCCAGGCTAATATTGCAAACCAGCCTCTACCATAGTTATTTTGTTTTGATCTATTTCAGCTAACCATAGTTTTGCATAAAAAATGTTTTCATTTAGTTCAGATTAAAACATCTGAATAATGATGCCCAAAAAATATTTTAGAGACATTCAGCCCAATAAGACTTTAAATCTAAATATTACTACCTACATGTTAGCTTTGCATGCTAATATTATGCTCTAATTTAGCTCAAAGTGCAACCTCAAGGACTTTAAAAACTAGTCCTGTTTAATTGTGGACCTTAAAACACGTAACATTGTTTACTGGGCCGCAGCTCTATAACAAATGGCAGTAAATGTGCCGCTCTATACAGAACTTAGCACGTTAACACCTCCGGTGGGAGAATGATTTTTTTTTTTTACTCAAATTCATCATCAGTCTTTTTATTGTCATTAGCAATACGCCTACCTCCTAATAATGGAACTGCCAGATGTGCAGCTAGCCATCTGTTATCACACCTCTGCCGTTGCTTAACTAAGTGACTTTGTGGTGAAAGCCCACATGAAGATGCAGTGAAACTAGAAGCAGCAAGAAATTTTTCTCTCAGACACATGTGGTTGCAGTTGTGTGTGTGTGTGTGTGTGTGTGAGAGAGAGAGAGAGAGAGAGAGAGAGATCTATAAGAAGCACGTAGTGGAACAAAGGTTTTAAGGTAATAGTTTATCTGCATCAATGTAGGGCGAAGGGTTACCACCATGAAGGGTCATAGAGTCTGCAAAGTGAGCATGATTTAAACTGATAACCAGGCAGAAATATGTTTTCGCTCTTGGCTTAATGATATGGAAGTATTTCTCCTGACATGCAGCTCACAACATGACAATACAGAATATGTTTTTGTCAATCACCCAATCACCCTGTCACCACCTACTCCAAAGTAATGGTGTATAACTGAACTGACTACCTTAAAATTCATGATCCTGAACACCTCGTACATGCCCATGCTACAGTATTGTCTGGCCTGTTAATGCTGTTGGCTGTGAAATGGAAATGATTCAAATGATTTTATATGATCTTAGCCAGCTGCTAGGTGGTTGTCAGACAGTGTGACAATGTCATAATATATCAAACATAATTCATCTTTTATGGGTATAAATTAGATGTTATTGCTGTGAAATATAAGTAGAATTTTTGAGTTTCTCTCTGAGGAAAAATGGATACTTTTGCTTTAAAAACAGTGACGAGTGACCCTGTGTTTCTTTGTGTTGCCACACATTTTGCCTACATATTACGAATTGTATAGTGACTTTGAGCAGGGCCAGACACTAAGTGTCAAATTTTAAATCATCATCTGGAAACTGTAGCATATTACAACTCATTTGAATTTGAATTTTGCATTTCACTGGGGTCAGTGTCACTGCTGGTAGCATGAGGCCATACCTGGACCCTGCAGAAGTTGCACTCCAACTCCTCCAGGATGGCTCATCAATATGTACCATAGCCAGAAGGTTTGCTGTGTCTCCCAGTGCAGCCTCCAAAGCATGGAAGAGATTCCAGGAGATAGACAGTTATTCTAGAAGAGCTGGACAGGACTGTAAAACGTCTTTAACCCATCAGCAGGACCGGTATCTGCTCCTTTGTGCAAGGAGGAACAGGAGCTACAAAATGACTTCCAGCAGGCCACTTATGTGAATGTCTCTGACCTTCAGAAACAATCAGAAACAGACTTCATGAGGATAATTTCATAAAGGTGGACCCTGTGTTCACTGCCTGGCACCATGGAGCCCAATTGATGTTTCCCAGAGAATACCAGGATTGGCAGGTCACTGGCACCCTGAGCTTTTCACAGATGAGAGCAGGTTCACCATGAGCACATGTGACATATGTGAAAGGGTCTGGAGAAGCTGTGGAGAAGGTTATGCTGCCTGTAACATCATTTAACATTACTGGTTTGGTGGTGGGTCATTGATGGTCTCGGGAGGCATATCTATGGGTCCTCTTCACACTAGGGAGTGGCACCCTGATGACCATTAGGAATTTGGATGAAATCCTTGGATTCATTGTCAAACGCTGCAGTGGGCCCTGGGTGCCAACTGGTGCACGACAACGTCCGGTCTCATTTGGTGAGAGTATGCAGGCACTTCCTGGAGGATGAAGGAATTGATACCATTGACTGCCCCCCGCCACCCCCGCCCCAACCCACCATCACCCACA
>VUQK01017771.1:53233-64147 GCA_015106715.1 Bujurquina vittata
CTCGGGCAGAACTTCAACAGCATTCCGAGGGAGGCTGAGAACATTGAGTCTGAGTAGACCATGTTCCACACCTCCATTGTTGAGGTTCCTACACAGAGTTCCCTAATCATCCCTCTGTGTACTTATTGTCTCCCTTTGTCCCTTGTCGGATTGTCTCTTTGTTCATGTACCAATTTTACATGCTCCAGTGTTTCCTCGTGTTTGGTTTCCATAGTTTATAGTCTCCAGTGGATTCCCAGTGTGATGTTAGGAGTTTTAGTTTTGTTTAATGTTAGTGTGTTCTTTTGTATAACAGTCTAATAAGAGACTCGCTTTCAGTTTCACCCTGTTTGCCCCCGCGCATCCTGCTTTTGGGTCCACATTCCTCCATGCTCCATATGGTTTGCTTCCGCAGACCCTGATATTCTGTAGAGACGGCAGAGTCTTGTGATGAGTCAAATGACTCGGACATCACTCTGGGCGAGGTATAAACAACTCCTTTGTAGCACGGTGGGTGGATGAGATTCACCCTGAGTTCCTGAAAGCTCGGGAGGCCACAGGGCTGTCTTGGTTGACGTGCCTCTGCAACATCGCATGGAGATCTGGTGCAGTGCCTCTGGATTGGCAGACTGGGGTGGCGGTTCCTGTCTTTAAGAAGGGGCACCATAGGGTGTGCTCCAACTATCCAGGGATCACGCTCTTTAGCCTCACAAGGAACTTTTATGCCAGGGTGAACTATAAATCATCATAGGCAGGAAGTCATATGCTGAGTTATGTGTTACCCCTGCTGGTCTGTGAAGGTTTCATAATAAAATGAAGAAGGTATAATTTTCACAATTAAAGTTTAATTGAGTGTAAACTCTGCTTTCTTTTTATTTTTTTAGTTCTGCAAAGCACAGTGCATGCCATACAGCGACTAAAAACTCATCAACTTTCTGTAGTAGCGCAGACGCCCTCCCTTCCATCTCCTCCTCTATAATGGGGGTACTGATTCAACAAAGGTGCCTAATGACAATAACTTACAAAGATGTAAAACTGGGGGGAGATCATTTTGCATATTTTGGTGTCCCATACCTGTTCGTAGATGCAATTTTGCTGTCAGAGAAAATTGCTCGCTTAATCTTTCTTGAGCGCTGATTGTTCTGCACACTTCTGTTCTGACCCTAATTTTTATTCCCGCGGGCCTCCGCCTGTCACGTCAAGCTGGTTTTGGGGTTCACACTGTGTAGTCTCAACCCAGCAGTTCACTTAGATTTGCTTTTTTTACCAACAGCAATGTTTTTGTCTTTTTTTGTGTGCGCTTTTTTGTAGGTTTTTTTGTAGGTTTTAACACCAAAAGAAAAACAGAAGGAACAAATAGGCACAAATAAACCTCAAAATCCCAACATATCCAGGGTTTCCCTTTTGTTTTGTTTTTTTTGGGGGGGGGGGCTTTATTGTAACCATAAACATTTTGAAAAGGCATGAAGAGCACATCCAATGCAGTTGGATCAAAACCGGACTGATCTTCAGCGTGCCAGCTCCCCAGCAGACCTATGTGACAATAGCTGCAGGTTATTTGAATCGTGCTGCATTTAAGGACAACTATGGACAAAGTCAAAATGTGATTCTCCCCACAGTTTCTAGAATTTTGCCTTTACTTAAGCTTCATATAAAACAAGTTAGCACACAATACCCCTTTCACACTCTATCCCAAATAGCTCAGTCACACTGTGCGTAAAACACACTGATTGTACTGTTTCTTTCTTCAACGGCGCACTAACAAGCTGACACACACACACAGTGAGCGGATTGTTGTTTGAAGCCAGTTCACCAGGCCTCCAGCGATGACACATGGTGAGGCCATGTGACTTCTTCCATGTGACCCCCTGGCTCTCGCTCTCGCTCTCGCTCTCTCTCTTGCTCAGTCTCTGGGCCACATCTGCATTGCTGCAATCATGAGGCTACAAAAAAAGATCTGACACATACATGTTAGATAAACACACACAAACACACACAGTAACACATAAATGAATGCATGCAAAAGATTAAACTTTGACCTGAACTGTAAACACACATCAGCTCTTTGTTGGGGGAAAATGCTCATGTGATGATGGTCACATGACCAGCTTGCTGCACAGTGAAGCTCTGCAGCTTTTTTCCCCCCTTATGCATAATAAACACTCACCCTGTACTTTCACCCTGTACTTTCACCCTGTGTTAAACACAAAATTGACTGATTTAACGGAGTAATGAGGGCTGATAGTGAGTACAGTGTCGTCTTGGAAACAAGCCAAATGACCACCTGCAAACACAATTTGACAAGCTAATTATTACCTTCCTAAACAAGCCAAATGTCATAATGCTTTATCTACACTCTGCCAGCCAGCTGTGAAGAGGAATTTCACAGCTGAAGTATATCAGGACATATTTGCGTGGCCTAAAACTAAGTGCTCTACATTATATGATGCAAAGGATTCATTTATTGCACACAAGTAGAAAACAAGGAATAATGCACTCATCACCAACATTTTGACACTCTGAAGTGGCTCGTAAAAGGAGCCTAAGCTGTAATGAAGAAGAGTGGTGCAGGACACCAAATATCCAAGGTGTCTTGGACCCAGTAAGATCGGGGATAATGATGAGGAGCAGATTTTCTGCGTGTTTTCAGGTCGCTGATACTTTTTTGACATCCAATTTGTCACATTTTGTATCTGCAGTTTCTACAGTGAGCCCAAGTCATGACAGCCAGCATCTGTTCCTGTAGCTTCTGTAACTCAGTGCAATCTCACAGTTCTTTAAAAAAAAAAAGAAAAAAAGCCTGTCCTGGGGTTTACCACCCGTCCACACTGTGAAACTGTTATTTTAACAAAGCTGCACATTGATTTGTGAGCATAAGAAAAAAGTGAAGTCATGGAGTAACCAGTGCTTCAAGTTATCCTGACTGAGCCTTACCCTAATGTCTAAAATGTTGTCTTCTGAAGACACATTTGAAGGAAATTAGTGCTAAGCTCTGCTTTCGAAAGTCTTCGTGTGATTTGTTTGTCTCTTTGTTTTATACGTCTCAACTCTCTCAGCAGTTTGAATGACAAAGGGACGCTTTCTTCAAGCTCCCGCAATTAATCCTCAAGCTTCTGAGGCTTGTGGACAGCTTTAATAAAGGCAGCTAGAATTAGAATTAAACACTTGTTTTACAGTTCCATCCTTACTTGATCATATTGTGTGCTACATGAGTAAGGCTTATATAGGTTAGCATATAATAGCTGGTTTACATTACCCTTTTATTTAGACTGACCTGTTTTGACTTGGAAAGGGTTTCAGCCGTTTCAAATGACTATAGTAGTATTATTGATGTAGGCTTACCATTAAGCCTGTCACTGAATTTTTACCAAAGCAAAAGATGTGAGTGGACTCTCATCTTTTGACTTTTGACTTCCGTTTCCGTTGCTGAATGTAAAATTTGCTGCTCAGGCGCCCCATCCACTTTTGCAGCCCCGGAGGTCGAAGTAATTATGCATCCCAACTTCTGCTGTCCTGAGTTTGATGATGCCTTGTGGGAAGTGGCGACGTCAAAGCATGGTTACCAAAGATCAACACCACATAATTTGCACGTATGTGAAGAAATAAAATAAAGGTTCGCTGCCTGTTCCTATATCCTCCTTAGCCTCTGCCCCTTCTTTCCTATTGTTTGTAAATCTATCCAGGGATCATCTTCAGATATGCCTGTCTTAGCGCAGGAGGAGCGAGTACAAGCTACAAGCTGATATGTGTGCTGTATAGCTAATGTAAGTTGCTGCATATATATGTGGATTAGTAGCATACCAGAGGGGATGGGGTGTAGGAAGGGAGAAGAGTAGGGAGGAGAGTAAATGAAGGACGACAAGATGGCAGGATAGGGGAGGACATGGAAGGGACTGCAACTCATCAGCTTTAGCTTTGCGTCCTGGCCAGCAAGACCTAATTGATTGAGACAGCTAACTTCCAGTAATTCAGCTGATGAAGCTTTTCACTCTCAGGACTGCTGGCTGGACACAAACAAACTCACCAGCAGGGCAGCACAGGAGTGGAGACAAAGACAGAGTAGCAAAGAGAGGGGGATGCACAGTGTTTTGTTAACACATCAACCCACAATCAACCCCCTGACACACTCACACATACTCGCACACACACACACACACACACTGCCATAACTGAGCAGAGACAAAGTGCTGATAGGGCTGTTCTCATTCCAGGGTTGGTGAAGGCACACGCATGGCTGGCTGGAGCTGTGAAGATAATGTGGCATGCTAGGCAGTCGACAGTCCTACTGGTGGTGCAGAGGAATGCTGTCTGTGTAGCCGATGCAAATCCAGCCTAACAATCTATTCATGTTAGCTCTGCGCAATGCAGCCTCAACCTCACCAAAATTAAGGGATAGTTTTGAGCAACCAGATTATGGAAGGCAGCACCCACTTCTCACGCCCCGCCACACTCCTCTGCCCCAAAGGCTCTTCCAATCCCTGCTTCGTTCTCAGCCGCTGCTGCATGTGCATGTGCGCCATAAATAGACACAGAGAGGCTGTAGAGCGAGATCTGCAGATGACAGATTCATGACCTTAAGATTACAACTACTGCTGCAGCGAGCAATGAACCCAAAATCTGCTCTGATGTTCTGGATTAGGAAGAGAGTGGTGGGAAAGGAAAACGAAGGAAAGGATGACAGGGAGGAAAAAAAGCAATGCTGAAGAAGAAGGTGGTGAAGAGAAGAAGATAGGATTAGAAATGCTTCATGATATGTGGAACTCACTTTCTATTGAGGTCTCCCAAGCCTCTCAGTAGATATTACACTGATATTTCATCATTGTACTCTACAGTAGATTAGATTTTGGTCCTTAAATCCCCTCTCACTCTTGAGCATGAAATGTCTCTGGTTTTAGTTGGAAAGCAATAATCTGCCCCCGTGTGAAAGCCACATCAGACAGATTTATGAAACAAAGTACGAGGGAGAGAGGAGAAAGAAATGGGCTCTGATAAAGGGAGAATTGGAGAAAAAAAAGAAAAAGAAAAAAGCGTGTGTGCTTTAATCTTGTTGTTCGTGCGGTCTTGCTCCAGGTGTGCAGGAGCGAGCTATCTTGATTTTTGAAGCTGTGCAGGTCATCTTTTTCTATTGTGCAAGGATACAAAATTATGCATTCAAAGTTCAAAAGATTGAGCTCGCACAGAAAACCCAAACTGTTACTAATCAAGTCAATAGGAAATGTAAACCATCAACCATGTCAGAAATAATGACTTATAATAACAAGCCAAATTCCAAAGAAGTGGCTATAAGTAGAATGCAACGATTTGCAAATCTCCTAGACACATATTTTATTCACAAGAGAACATAGAAACCATATCAGATGTTTAGACTGACAAAATGTACCATTTGTCATGTTGCCACTGTATCTGTTGTTGTTTTGGAGTTGTCCTATATTACGAAGCAGGATTTTGGCTCATCCGGGTAACGTTGGGGTTTACCCTGGGTTTTCTATGCTACAAAGGTGGCTCACTTTTTACCAGGGCAAGTTGCTATGGTAATTTACAGTATGATCAGCAGATTATTTTCCAAATTAGAGACTAAGAGATTTGAAATCACTGACCAACCAGAAAATAGCATCACCATTCCTGGGAGATCCCTTGGAACTCTGCAAAGAGAGTAGGAGGCTCTAAAGTTTTTCAGGAGCATCTGAAGTCTTTGTGTTTCCCTGATGCGCATCAGTAAGAATCATAGATTCTTAGACACAACTTCATTCCTTCATATCAAATTTGTATGTATTTAATCTTTACACTTAAACCCTTAAACAGCACCAAATCTGCAGCCGAGAGAGTAAAAACTAAAACTGCCAGGAGCAGGTTTTGTTCAGAGTGTTACGGTAGTTAAAAAACGTTATCACTGATTTTCACTTTTATTTACAGCATGTTTTAAGTGTGATATAGATTCTCTGCTGGGAGAAGACATTTTAGAAGCGCAGTTTGTTACTAGAACAACCTACTCTGGATAGCATTACCTAGGCCTCCAGTAACACTGTGAGAAACCTTGTGAAATTGTGAGAAAGTCCTTCAATGCACATATTAAACAAATATGGACCGGATTTTTGCATTTGCGCAATATTTCTAAAATTAGAAACATCCTTTCTCAGACTGATGCTGAAAAGCTAATTAATGCATTTCTTACTTCTAGGCTGAACTATTGTAATTCATTATTATCAGGCTGTCCTAAAAGCTCCCTGAAAAGCCTTCAGCTGATTCAAAATGCTGCAGCTAGAGTATCGACAGGTACAAGAAAGAGAGAGCATATTTCTCCCATATTGGCTTCTCTTCGTGGCTCCCAGTTAGATCCAGAATAGAATTTAAAATCCTTCTTACATACAAGGTCTTGAATAATCAGGCCTCATCATATCTCAAAGACCTCATTGTACAGTATTACCCCAATAGAGCACTTTGTTCTCAGATTGCCGACTTACTTGTAGTTCCTAGGATACGTAAGAGTAGAGTGGGAGGCAGAGCCTTCAGCTTTCAGGCCCATCTTCTGTGGAACCAGCTCCCAATTTGGTTTCGGCAGACAGACACTCTCTCTGTTTTTAAGATTAGGCTAAAAACTTTCCTTTTTGATAAATATTATAGTTCAGGCTGGATCACTCTGCATTTAATCATTAGTTATTGATCTCTGGCTCTCTTCCACACCATGTCTTTTCTCCGTTCTCTCTTCCCTCATCTCCAACTGGTCGTGGCAGATGGCTGCTCCTCCCTGAGCCTGGTTCTGTTGATAGTTTCTTCCTGTTGAAAGGGAATTTTTTTCTTCCCACTGTTGCCAAGTGCTTTTTCACAGGGGTCATTTGATTGTTGGGTTTTCTCTGTATTATTGTTGGCTCTTTACCTACAGTACAAGACAAAGCACCTTGGCGACTGTTTGTTGTGATTTGGTGCTATATAAATAAAACTGAATTGAATTGAATTGAAATAAAGTGATTAGCTGGAGATGTTGATGAAAAATCAGAAAGTATACCATAAGTGCACTCTCATATGTTTTTATTGAAACATATGAGACCAACAAATCAGACCATTAAGGCTCTAATGTGGATCTACCTGGTTTCACGTAGACATAAATGCTAAAGCTAGTGGAAAGAAAAAGGATGGCCATCTGGCTTTATTTGTGAACCAGATTTGGTGAAATGCTGCACATATCACTGTCAAGGAGAAGATGTGCTGTCCTGATATTCAATTACTGGCAGTTGTATGTGACCATATTATGTACCAAAGATTTCTGTCATATTATAACAATACCTGCGTACATCCCACCCAAGGCTACAAGAAAAGATTCATGTGAAGTTCTGCAAGAAACTGTTGCTAGGATACACACTTAACATCCAGAGGCACGCTTCATAATTTCAGGAGACTTCAGTTATGTTTCTCTTTTATCCCACCTGACTGTATTCACAATTTATTAAGTGCCCTACCAGAGAAAATAAAAACCTTAATCTTCTATATGCCATTGTCAAAGAAGCTTACAGAGTTACTGTCTTACCATTACTTGGAGTGTAACCAGCTATGACCACAGAAGCCTTTCTGGACAACTCTGATCACCCACTTTATAATGTTTTTAATATTTTTGCATATTGCTTTCTAATCCAGTGAGACTATGCACTCAACCTTGTGCAAAAGCTGCATAGATGGTTATTATGGCAATCTTAAACTTACAACACAAACATTATAAAAAAAATTATGTGGATTTTTGTGAATGCTATAATTTTAATGAGTTATTTTTTTCTTTTAATTTTGCATTCATCATAATATATTTATTATAGTGATCAGCTGTGACCAATGTTTTAAATGGTAGTTGTGTGGTAGTTTTAATGGTATATTCCTATATGTATAAAAGCAAGAGGTAATAAAGAGATATTTACAAAACATTATTGTTAGCTTAATAAACAGACAGCACAAAGGGTAAGTTGTTCAGTAATGAGCACTGAAAAAGACCAGGTAGATGCTGCCTGTGGTGGGTTACTAAAAGAAAAGTCTTGGCCTTTACATGTAATTCGCTGTTTGAACAATGAGTATCAGACGAGTAAAAGAAAAATTGTAATTCGATTTTAAATATGTTGCATTTAAAAGGACTTCTGTTTAAAACATGAGTGTTATAAACCACATAACTTTGCATCTTGTTTGCAGTTGTTGAATTGATGGGGATATTCCCGTTTGCCAGCACAATATTTAGCTTATAAGAGATTCTAAATAGTTGAGTTGGTCTCAGTCACCAGTTTTTGTAAAATTTCTTAGACTTGATTAGTGCAGTTATGCAATGTTATGCATTTAAAAGCTGAGACGTTATAGGTGTAGATTATTAGTGTGTATTTTTTTAACTTTGTAATTTTTTAAGGATTTGCATTTGTATTTATGTTATTATTTGTGATTAGCGTGTCTGCTGATGCTACTGTCCCCTTTACAGGAACAGTAGGAGGGTTTGGTGCATACTATAAATTTTTTAAAACAATCACTCACAAGATTGTTTAGCTTTCTCACAGGCAACAAAGATAAAAAAACAAATTAAGGCTAAAGTGATACTGACAGTTGTAAAACCACAGCTTTTTTCTTTTTCTGTCACTGTTTCATCTCTAGCGTTTAATGTGAAACTCTCACAGCCCAGGGGAAACTCCTCTAACCTAAAACAGCTAGACAGGCCTTTCAAGACTTTCGCCAAGTGCTTTGCATTTAACCTCACAATGTGGTGGAAAAATGAGTTGAACTCTGAAACCAAATAGATTTTATGATGTTTCTTAAAAAAAACCTTTGCAAAGGGATCAATACAGCAGAGCCATGTCTCTGCACCACACTGACCAAAGAACAGAATAATAATAGCTCCTTTATGCTCATTGTGTGGATACAAGCTCGTTCTGTTAGCTGTGGGGAGTTCCAGTTCCCACCACCGTGTAGCATCAGCATGATAATAACAGCTTACATTTTAGGTGTTTTCTCATCTTCGCACACTTACAATCTTTGTAAAAGAAAATTATAATTACATATCCAATAGGTACACAGAGGTTACTAGAGCTGAAACACAAATTTTCCATTACAACAACAAACCAGACTGGTAAACACTTGGATTATTTATGAGCTCAGTTTGCTCATTAATAAAACATGAACACCAACTGCTATACACATTAGGAGGGACTTGAAGAAATTTACTGAAACTATATGATTTTTTTGCATACGTCATGTTCCTGGGCTTTGCCCAGTGTTTTGTGTTTTTGTTAAGTATTTGACTCCTCTATGGGTTTTGAGTTTCAGTTTTGAGTCCTGTTCTTAGTATTCCTGTTTCCTTTGCTCTCCTTGTTCCCGCATCCCTGTGTTCCAGCACCTCTTTATTTCTCCCTCAGTGTGCCTGCATCACTCTTGTCAAGTCCACTGTATTTTGGTCACATCTGTTCCTTCCATGTTTAGTTTGCACTTCCTGTTTTATTTTCCTAGCCTCCTGTTCCCTGTGTGTCATGTTGAGTTTGGCTTCCTGTGTTTAATTAGTACGAGCCTGTACACCTGATCTCTCCAGCTGTCTCCTGTTGCCCCTCGTCATTCCCTGTGTATATATTGCCTACATTTCCCTGCATTCTGTTTGCGTCATCCCTCATTGTAGTGAGTGTCCTTGCTGTATGTCCAGTCTGTCTGAATTGCCATGGTCTTTGAGTTATTAGGTTATTCTGAGGTTCCTTCCAGCAATAAAGCTCTGTTCTAAGGTACGCCCATCTCAAAGTTCTGCATTTTGGGTTTACATTCCACCTGCCTCACACCTTGTCAACTACTATACTGTAGCACCATAGTATAAAATCAGAGGACAGATTTGTTTGTATACATATACAGTTTGTTTTCCTTCATTTGAACCATCCTGATTCAGTGTGGTGCAGTGGTTTGCTAACTCCTGGTTGACTGGGGCCTTTCTGTGTGGCGTTATCGCTGCCCCTGCGTTTGTTTGCAGGTTTTCTACATAGAATGAAGTCCAAAGAAATGTTTGCTTGGTCAATTGGTGATTCTAAATTGGCTTTAGGTCTGCGTTTGCCTCTGTCAATCTATTAGTCTTGTGATGAACACCGCCTCTTGCCAAAAGTTGGGCGTGGGCTCCGCCCCCCCGTGGCCCGTAACTAGACAAGCAGAAAATTGATGCCTTAATGGACTCCTTATCCAAGGGAAACAAAAAAATTTATGCAGTGCCACAATTACCAGTCTTTTCAGCAATTTATTCTCAGCAATATTGCAGTTTCATTGTTCATATCTCATTCTACATAACAGATTGCCACACTTTAGAGTTAAGCTCAGTTCTCCCATGTCAGGTTATTGGGTCTGATCCTGCCTGCCACACATTTGTACTACAGTTTCTTGTTACTTGCCTCTCGCATATATATTTAAATGTGATATTTTTAATCTATTTGAAATATCTTATGGAGTCTCTGAGATATTCAGTAAGAAAACTGAGAAAACATAACTGAACTGGTTTAGTCAATAAGGCAAAGCATCTGGAAAAATTATTTTTTATCTGCATTTAAAATCTTCACATTCATTTCTACATATCAGGTAGAAATCATATCAGGCGGACAGCTTCTTGGGGTCGCGGCTGGCCCTGGGGGGGTGTCCACCTGTCCCTAATCCAGAGGGTGGGCAGAGTTGGATGACTGTGTATTTGTCACTGTCTTCGTGGGTGTATATATCAGAACACATATATGGGCACAGATTTATATAATTATGTATGCATGAGTGGGTATTAGGTTATGTGTGTGTGGCTGGACCTGAGTCTGGGCATTATGGTGCCTTGCCTCCCTGCCGCTTCCTGGTGGCCGCTCCTGCGTCCCATTTCATGACACAGACAATCACCAACACAGCATAACAAAACTGCTGCTTTCTACACATCGTGCCTGATTCTTATGTGGTTGTGTGTGTGTGTGTGTGTGTGTA
>VUQK01017773.1:0-15042 GCA_015106715.1 Bujurquina vittata
GTAGGAGCAGAACACACCAGGGAGCGCCTGTGGCTTCTTAGCACAGAGGCAGCTGTGCTCTTTGTCTGTCTGCTTCCCAACGATCGGATAAACCAGGAACTCTGACAGGCTGAGTGTGGAAAACGGGCTTCTTTGCTCTGCATGCATTACTTACCCATGATGCCTCAGTGGCCTTTTAATTGTGAGTTTGGAGTTTTTGGAGACTCCGCCCACACTTTCAGGCTCTGCAGTTTTTACCAAGTTCCTGGTCTGAGAGGCAGCGATGGATGTAAAGAGGCAGGAAATAACCGAAGCCTAAAATCACAATCAGTGCTTTGTCGTCACTGCGCCTGCAGAAAGAAAACGCAACAGAACTTTATGTGCACACAGGCACACAGCATCCTGCATGCACAGACACACAATAAGGACAGCACACACACACACGCGCGCGCATGTGCAGCTGCACTCATTCCTACACACACACTGTGACAGGAAGTCAGGCATGAATAAGAGTGTAGCACGGATGTCTCCAGGTTGCTGCTCTGCACTGCTACAAAGTGACTACATGATTATGGGATGCACATATATTAGTCACTAATGTAGTCTCTAATAATGATGAAGTGGATGGAGGTCGTAAATGAGTGCTGCTGTTGTTGTCCAGTTTGACACAAAGACTTTGACTCTGTTTTTATGAGCTGAAGAAGAAACATTTGATTTCCAGCGTGTTCATTTTTAGTGGTGCAGAGCCTGAAACTCTGAGAGAGAAACTTTTTGTGCGCTCTCGGTAAAGACGAGCTTGTTTGTCGTGTGCAGAGAGCAGCTTCCTCTGCAGCAGCTCTGTAGGTGTTACAGCAGAGCACAGCTTCAGTGTGAGAGCCTCCCACTCTGAGGAGCTTTACTTTCTCTTTTGTCGGACAGGGACCCACTCCACAGCACATCTTTCATTCTTGCTCACACGGTTACAAAAGGTCACAAAATCACTGATATGAAACTTTCACTAATTTGATTATGACTCAGTTTGAAGGAAGTGAGCTCTGGCGCAGGCTCAGTAATCAGTATTGTGTGTTACCATCAGCTCTATTTGCACAATCTGATTTATGACCATTTTTTAGAATCGTGTGTAAAGAGCAACATGTGGACTCCAGCGGCGTTAGAGCTGCATGAACACGTCCGGCAGCATTAATGCTCTTTGTGCCTAAATAACACTAATTCAGTTAATGCAAACAGCACAGCTCATTTTTTTTTTTTTTTTTGGGGGGGGTGTTGTTACATTTTGCTTAAAAGCATAAAGAAGCTGAGCGTTCAACAATTTAAATAAAATGTCAAAGTAAAGCATGTTCATCATTAAAGCCACAAATCAATCAATAAATGTGTCATAACTCCATGTTTTATTGGTTTTAAATAAATTAATCATGTCGCACTTGTGAAAGTCTTCTGTAGGAGACCCAGCTGACACGAATGCTTCCGCTGGCTTCATCTTCACGTCTTTAACGCTGCTTTTAATCTGCTTTTTGATGTTTCCAATGTACTTTTATTTTTGTGTGAAATACTGAGAAAGAAAATGATCTTTTTCCATCCACCCCTCTCTGGCTCATCCCCAGAGACCAAACTACACCCAACTCCATCTGCACCGCCCTGTGGCAGTCAGCATTGTTTCCCCCGAGCTGGGAGGACCAGGGTCTGCCTTTGTCTGGTTGCGGGTCTTCGACCTGTCTGGACCTGAAGCCTCAATCAACCTGTCGGCGGTCGTCACGTTCTTCAGAATCAAGGACGCGTCTCCACCCTTCATCCGTCTGTCCTGCAGCTCCACCCGATCCTGAAAAGATGGGTGCTGGTTGTCTGGATCAGGATGACCATCCTGGTACAAAAAGACATATTCTGGCTCCAGACCGGACTTGGTCCACTCCACGGCGTTGACGATCTTGTTACCGGGAGCTTGACAGGCGAGAACGGCAGTGTCTCCGAGGGCGAGCGAGACGAGACTGATGATTTTCTGGCCTGCAGATGACAGGAAACAACGCAGAGGTTGGAGAGATCACGCTACTCGTTCCCAGAGCCGTCAGTGTTACGATCACTGACCTCTGCTGAACCGTCTCAGGGGAAGTACAGCAGCAACTGGCCTGAGCCACCACGTCTTGCTCACACTGAAAGCTATTTGTCATCCTCTGTGGGGACTTGTGCTGACGTGTGTCCCCTGACATTAACCTCGCCAGTGCTGGCAAAAGTACTGACAGTCTGTACTTAAGTAGAAGTACAAGTACTTGTGAAAAAAACAAACTAATGACCGTCATGATCGAGGCTGTTTGTATGGGTGCAAGAGGTCGGGCAAATACTGAGGGGCCAAAGCACTGAGCGATCTGTAAGACTTTACTGGGAGCCAGTGAAGCTTAATAAGGGTGGGGGTGATGTGTTAGTGCGGGTTAGAAGTGTGGCAGCTGAATTCTGGACAAGCTGGAGCCAGAGATCCCGAACAAGACCCCATCACAGTAGTCCAGCCGGGTGGAGACAAAGGCATGGATCAGGGTCTCTGCTATAGAATCAGTAAGTAGAGGCGGGAGTCTAGAGGTGTTCATAAGGTGGAAAAAGGCTGCTTTAGTGACTGCGTGGAGGCTAAGGCGACACCCAAGCCGTGCACATACGGTGACACCTCTTTGATATAAAGCGCAACCTCCTCTGGAGTCTAGTGAGCTTTGCTGGAGCCTCTCCCTCGACTGTGTGGGGTGTCAGTGCCCTCCCATCCTGTTGCTGAGGCTTCAAATAAAATAAAGTAAAATAAACCCGCTCACATTCAGGAGCTCCCGCACTGACAGGAAATGCAAACCTTTCCCAGACGCGTTAAACGTGAAGTACACATTACAGGTAGTACACATGTTTGTGTCAAAATGAAGGGAGTAAAAGTATTAAGCAGTAAGAAAGATAAATACTCTAAGGTGCATTTTTTAAAATGACATAATAGTCCTTTAAAAGTGTCACAGCGCCAAACTGCCCTCACCACGGTGGTTTAAAACAGCTGGGCCACATTAATAACGACCTGCATTAAAACTGCGTTACCTTTGAAAGGCAGAAACAACTATCCAAAGATAAGCCGGTGTTTTCTGGATGATATAAATGTATCAACTTAAAGTGGAAAACGCAGGTTAAAAAGTATACAGCATGTACATATTTTTCACATCTTCTCGTTTCGACAGCTCAGTTTAAAGACCGGCGCAGCAGATAGTCTGCCCCCATCCCACCCGGTGCCACCGTCTCCTGTCGGCCCAAACCCTCTGCATGAGTACGCATCACATCGGTGCTGTGCAGGACTGCAGAATCACCTGCGCGCACTCATGGAGGCGAGACGGGAGACGGTGAGTAATGTCACAAAAGTGTCCAGGACTCACCCTCAGAGGTTTGCCGTGTTTGGAGCTGGAGGCTGAGGATGGATCTGTTGTGGTGAAGAGAGTCGCTGGTTGCTTGCTTTGGGGAGTGACTGAAAGAACAAGATGGTGGATTCAAGGGGCGGATATGAGCTTCAGCTGAAGGAGGCTGGCCTCTGCCTCAGAGAGAGGGCGGTCATTTTAGAGGGAGCTGCTGCTCCTCCACATCACAAGGAGCCGGCTGAGGAGGTCCAGCCATCTGACCAGGATGCCTCTTGAGCAATTGTGCATAAATTGCTGTGGCTGTGTTGATTTAAAGACCCGGTGATGTGGTGCGAGTGTGAGGTGACGGCACATCTGCAGCCAGAACAAACCTTTGAGCTGAAGTGATGTGTTGACACGCTCATTTAGACGCAACGCATCACATTACTGTGCGGCCCCTTTAAAAAAAAAGGTTTTGCAACATTTTTTTTTTCTTTTAACTTTAAGTGACTTTAAAAATATTGAATTGTGTGCATTAATTTGAATTAATTTTAGATTTTCTCCATGTTGCACAGTTAAAAAGCACAACATAATATGACAGCATCGTATAATGTCACATTATCTGTAATAATAACAGCTGTCCTCCAGATGTGTTCAGAGGAAAAACACAACTTAAAGTGGAACTATCGTGCTTTTCCTTGTTTCCTGTCACATGTAATTCGTTTCTAAGGTCTTAATGGAAAAACACACCTACGCAGAGGAAGCGGGCGGATTTACTCTGAGCGACAGAAGACAGGAAAAAAAAAAACAAGATCAGATGACGGAAAAAAAGACAGTGAAGAAAATGTCTCTACCACATCTGTTCTGTAAGTATCTGTTCGAACGGATGAGGAACACTAATTGTGTGTAACTGTACTGCGTGTTTAATTAGGATATGTGACAGAAGTGAATCAGTAACAGATGATATTTTTACAGTCTGAGCTACAGCTAGTGGGTTTGTTTCTCACGTCCTCACCACAGGCAGGGCACATATTGGATGTAAAAACTTTTAAATTTGAGCCTGAAGTTAATGGAGAGCCAGCACAACAGAATCAGCGATGATGGGATGGCTCTCCTCTTTGAGAAAGGGGCAGGAGTGTGTTTCATCTTTAGGGGGATCATGCTTTTAGGTCTATGCCAGAGCATGAATGGGAGTGTTGCTAAACCAGTCTGCATGTGTTTGTGGAGTTGGAGAAGAATTGACCGTTTCTCTCCGGCTGTCCTGTGCATGATAGGGACATCATTTCTGGAGGATGTCTGATGGAGGACGTCTGATCTTCTCTCTGTTCTTTGTGGATGGTGTGGTTTTGTTGGCTTCAGTGACCCACTGGGGCGGTTTGTGGCCACGCATGAAGTGAGCATTAGCGCCTCAAAGTCAAATGCCATTTTTCCTCAGTTGGCTTCCTTCCTAGCTCGGAGTTCTCAGTTGCCACATTTCCACCGCCAAGGTGCCGGTGCCGGTTTCAGTGAACCGGTTAAAAGCTTAAGAACGAGCCTGTGTTTCCACCGCACTTTGTGAACTGCTCCTTTACGTATGAGTGTGGGAGGGTCCTCGTCTGGACACAGAAGCTGAAGGGCACAAGTGTGGGAGAACACACTCCCCTTCCTTTGTGGTGTGAACACATCTTACGGTCCAGACCAAACCCCTGCAGCATCTGTGTGCGGCACAGAGGGAAAATAAAACCTGTGAAGAACGAAAAACTTTGATGTGAGGAGTTTCAGCCTGAAGCAGAAAGCCTGAGTTAGCACAAAAAGAGAAAAGCCATCATCGTGATCATCTTTACTCTCTTCCTGGAATCTCTGTGATGTTTCACGTCTCATCTGAAAGGCTTCTTGTGGGTGTGGACGAGACTCAGCCGTACACCTGCATCTGAAGGTCAAAGGTCACTCTTTTAAGGAAGCCAATATTCACGATTTGGACCAAATTGGTTTAATCTGAATCCTCTCAGATGATTAATTGCCCATAGGTGTGAATGGTTGCCTGTCTTTTCTGTGTTGGCGCTGCCACAGGCTGCCTGGCACTATGTCAGCTGGGACAGGCTCCAGCCCCCCTGCGACATTTTTGTATTATACTTTCTAAATACTCTACCTGGAAAAAACGTTTTTCATTTGTTCTTTAGTGATCATTTTTTACACTTTATTTAAGAAAAAAATCCAGACATCACAACGTATGGGGACATTTTTTTGTTACTGTTCCATTGTTTCAGGGCAACAATAAAGTATTTTCTATTTTTAACTAATTAATGATCCAAAGGGGAAAAATTTACAAAACACTGAAACTTCAGGGAAATTCTTCAAAATAATTAAAAAGTATCAGTATCGGTATCAGTATCGATATCAGTATCAGTATCGATATCAGTATCAGTATCGATATCAGCATCAGTATCAGTATCAGTGATACTGGCCCTGCATTTACTTGGTATCGGATTGATACCAAACCTTGCAGTATCGCACACCACTGATCAAAATAAACAAGAACCTTAAGTAGTGACACTTTGACCATATTGTAAACATTAAATAGTAAATTATCACAAATTGCCTCCTACATTCACGTTCAAATAACCGTAATCTGGCATAAACGCGTGTTTTCCCTGATGTTTCCTGTTCTTAAATGTTTTCAGCAACATCCTTGGATAATTTACAAGACTGAAAAACAGCTTTTACCACTGAGCTGTCACACTACTGAACGCTGACAATAACAAAACAGACTATAGCTCCACCTTCACATCAGCTACACCGCTTAAGCACAATGCGCTCAGTTTTTCATAAGTACACAGTTTATTGCCATTTTCAGTGTAAATAAATATTCTATTTATATTTTTTATGTCTATTTTGTGTTTATTGTATCAACACTCGGAGGATGGCTCCAGCAAACTGCATTGTGCAATGACAATAAAGACATCTTATCTAATCTCATCTATTCTGGCTTCAGATAAAAGAAGCAAATACTTTTTGAAGTACTTTTACTAATTTTCTGTTTTAAATAGCAGCTGCAATCCCGCTTGAATCTCGTTGATCATCAATCGTGACTCCAACATTTTCAATAATAAGAAAAAAGAATGCAAAAATCATCAAGCGTGAACGTGAAAATTCATTGTTAATTTAGCTCCATTTTGACAGTTCAATGTTGATTTAATTAAGTTTAAACTGTTTTCTGTCGGCTTTGGCGCAGATTGAGTCACACTGAGGGCGTTTCCTCCCAATCTGAGGCGAAATTACTCTGTGGAAACGGCGCGTTTTCTTGTAATGAATAAATGTCTTAAAATTTGTTGAATGTGGTTATTAGTAAGTTGATATTAATCATAGTTTGTTTGTGCTTGTTGTAATTAATGTGAACAATTAGGATAGAACTTCTCTCATGGCCATGCGTAATCGTACAGGTAATAATTATACACGTAACACTTATACACATTAAAATTGAACTGAATTGAACTGTCATGTTCCGGAAAAGTTTGAGATGTTAGAGGTGTGTCATAAAAGGGTGATTGTGGTCAGCAGTAACACTCAGATAGACTGCGGTGTTTAAATGATGCTCAGGCTGTACTGAGGGGCCCAAGGCGTGCAAAGAAAACATCTCCCACCACCACCACCACCACCACCCTGAAGCACTGACGCAAGGCAGGACAGATAAAACGTGGCTTCAAACTGACAGCATGAACCCATGGAGGCTAACTATTTCTCATATTCAAGTATGTAACATTGCTCTTAAAGGTACAGTGTCCAAAATCTCACCACTACATGTCAGTAGATTTCAGTTTGCAGTCAACTGAGTCTATTTTCTTATGCCTGCCAGTTCAGTGCATACAATGATGAGTCAGAACATTTAGACTGCACCCCACAGCATCTTTCTTCTACTCTTTGTCTGTTCTTTGAAGAGGATCTTACATTGTTGGACTCTCATGCTTGGCAAACGGATTCTCATACAATGGTAGTGTTAGCTTAGCTGATTTCAGATGTCAGGAGACAAGAGGGTCGCAGGTCTAATCTGCTGACAATGAGTAACTGGGAGAATATCGGGAATAAATAAGGATGTTTTTGTGTGTTAGAGTCCTGACTTCATTTCAGGTGAGGCGTGAGGGGAGTAGGTGGAGATGAGGGAGGAGAGAACGGTGACGCCCATCTCTGTCACTATATTACAGGAAACATGATGCTCCTGTAAACCGGCCCCCACTTTCATGTAAATTTAATGGATTCCAAGTTCATGAGGATGCATATTTATAAGACCTGATTGCACCCTAGTCAAACTATGACAGCAGCATTACTTGCTTCTGTTGCATGACCTCAGCAGTCTTCATCCTTCATGTTCGAACGTGTTGCATTCCTTCCCCCCGCTCACATGTTTCCAGGCTCTGGGCTCAGAGGGAAATCTGAGACTCAATCCTGCAGGGACCAATGAAAGCCGAGGAGTTTTCCTGTGAGTCAGCCAGAGACATTTGATTATCCGAGTGTTCCCACAGATGTGACGCAGCAGGGAGTAATTAGACCACGCACACATTAACCACCCCACATGTCTGCACCATGTTGTTTCAGGCCGTCTGATGAACTGAGATGGTTGTCAGTTAAAGAGATTTATATGTGAATCCAGTACTGGAGATTTATGGTCTGTGTAAGCCCTGTCTGCATGTCTGCAAATGACTAATATGAAGTCTGTACATCCTTCTATCCATCAATAGCGATCTGAAGCCTGAGCTCATCAAGAGATCTTTATCTGCAGGTTTTGGAATTTCCAGCAAAGCTCCTGTTTCACGAATGTTCCTTTCAGAAAGATGCCAGACAGCAGACACTCGTGGGTCTGAAGCGCACGGCTCCCAGCGCGAGCCCTCCGGGCTGCCAAACCTCTTGATATAACCGGGAACACATGCTTTGCAGCTGTGGCCGCGTGGTTTCGTTCCTCTTAAGGTAACATAAACGCTAACATCTGAACTGATAGTCTTTCAAAGACAAAACGTTTTCTTTTATGTATTACATGATTCAAGCTGAGCCACAGACTGAACCAGGGGGGACTCATATCGGAAACCTGACAGATCCATAAATACTGTGTCAATTTTGGGAAGGATGAATGCGCCTGTCTCTAATATTGGGGGGACATGAACACCCCCCCCCCGTGTTTCAGAAACACTCGTTTAGACGAGAAGGCATGAAACGATGAAAACGATGCAGTTCCCATTGCCAGGCCACAAGGTGGCGGTGGGTTTTTTTTGGAAAGTTTGTTTACACATTGCTCGGAGGGACTTAGCAGGATGCGCCGCAAAGATTTTTTGATCATTTACAAAGGGGCCAACGTGAGAGTCTTTGTGGACTGAGGACGAGGCTGGATTGCTGCTGCACTCAACACTCGATGATATCACGACAAAGACACAGGCAAAGATCAGCTGTGAGTCGCGCTACTCGAAGAATGCTAACCCTCATGAATGTTGCTCCTCTATTAGCGCATGTGCGGAAAACTGTGGCGTCGCAACCACAGTGCGCATGTGCGAGGACCCCCGTTTCCAAAACGCGCAATGTAACGACAGAGTCAAAGCTTCATGTGGCAGCAGCTGTTCACAGACGTCCTGATTTGTTTCAGTCAGGCGGAACTCCTGACCGACTTCTGGGGCTCATGATTTCATTCATACCTGTGATGTAAATACGGTGCATGCAGGCACTGCTGAACCACATGTTTCATCATTTTTTCCTTTTCCTGTGAGGATCCTTCTTTGACTCCTTGACTCAGTCCAATACTCGTTTTGCTATTATCCACCGTTATGTTGCCTGAGGTGCTGCAAAGTGAAATGAAGTTGTGTCAGGCTTAAAGTCAGAGTTTCCTGACTAAATCAGCGTGGTGGCTCATGGTGAAGGATGATTTTATTTACAGATTTTACAGTTTCAGGTGCATCACAGAGTCTCTGCTGACTCTGCAGAAAGCGATTGATGGTTATTTTATACCCGATTCCGATCACATGTGATCACATTTACACTGCAAAACATGCACAGCAGGAACTACTTGAATCAGTCAAATGAACTTGACTCGAATCTGCAGCCGTCACGTTAGGAATCAACAAAAGCGCCGCGAGTTGTTTTTGTTCATAAACAACAGCGTTTCAAAGAGTATTTCACGATATGCAGGTTCACAGGGCCCCAAAAAGAGAGCAGAATGTTTGAAGATTACACGCTGGAGCAAATGCACACAGCAGAATATAAGGTAAAGATCATTCAAACTGATCCATGATCAGAGTTATAGTTTAATCTGGATCCAGCAAAAATCGAACAATAACTGAACTCATTTACACTGTAAAAAAAAGAAGCTACTTTGTGTCCTTCACAGAGACTTTAGAAGCAGCAGGAGGCTCTCGGTGCGGCTGCAGGTGCTGCAGGTCATCGGGAGGCTGCAATGAAGCCTGCATGAGCTGCAGGGGACATTCAGTTCAGGTACTTCAACAACCCCGTCGTTAGCCAGGATCAAGCCTAACGGTTCTGATCTTTGCATCTTTTGAAGAGCACGAAAAAGATGACGCCTCCAGCAACCAACACGAGGATGACAGAAGCCAACAGACCAGCCACCACTGCAAACGATCCTCCCGCCTGACCTGCAGGTGAGAAACAGGTGTCAGCTGTCAGGTAGGTGATTATCCCCTGCACTCTGATCACATCACTCAGACCAGCTGCTTTCTACAAAGTCTCATCAGCAACATCTTTAGAAACAAACATCAACAAGCAGGAAGCAGCTTCACCTCTGATCACAGACACACTGAACTCTGCTCACTCACCTGGAGGAGCAGAAACTCTCAGGGTGATGATGCTGATGGGGGCGGTCTTCAGGTTCGCTCTCTTCCTGCGCTTTGTTCTCGGCCCAACTCGGCACTCGTATGTTCCAGCGTCATTAATCGTGACGTTCTTCAGAATCAAGGACAAGTCTCCATCCTTCATCTGTCCGTCCTGCAGCTCCACGCGATTGTTAAAGGATGGATGCTGGTTTTCTGTAGTAGGGGACTCATCGCGGTACATGAACACATATTCATTCCCCAGGTCAGCTCTGCTCCACTCGAAGATTTGGATGTTGTTGTTTGAGGCTCGACACGCCAGAGTGACGCTCTGCCCAGGCTCAGCTGTGAGTTTTATCTGCTCTGAAGCAGGAAACACAGAGCAGAGGGGTTAAAGGTGTCGCCCCTGCCGCAAAACTCAACACTTCACCCCTCAGATAGATTTAAACTGACTGACATGATAAATAAATGTAGCCAAATGAATAGGAGGATCAGCATGGAGGCAGAGGCAGGAAGCTATCCAGCCAGCCATCCTGCCCTCTTTCTGCAGCCAATTTTCTACAGTAAATTCTATTGAGGTCTCTGACACACACACACACACACACACACACATTTGTCTCATTATCCAAGTTGTGCAATGGATTTTTAGCCACTGTGATGCAAACTGGGAATAAGAAGTTTTCACCTTCACAATAAAACTGTACAATGAAACATAGATACCACACAAAGGTTCAAAATCCACGCCGTAAACCCCCCTTTCAATATTCATCCTTTCTCTTTCACTTGTACATGTCAGATAAAGCTACAAGAAGATGGGAGTTTTCTCTTTTCCATCATCACAGCCTGTAACTCCAGCAGCAGATTAAATAAAGGTGGTACTCAGGGCCCAGCTCACCTAGAGAGGCAGAAACCAGCAGGCAGGCAGCAAACAGACTCCAGGCCAGCCATGCAGCCATTCCCAAGCCCTGATGAAGTCCAGATGTTTTCAGCATTTAAGTAGATAAACACTACAACGCTGTGAAAGCTCCAGTGCCTGACTCTGAGATCAGCTCTGACTCAAATGCCCCAGAGTGAGGAGCTTATGGTGGGAATGATGCAGTGGGCGTGTCTGAATCACAGGCTACAGACAGCATTCAAAGGCAAACCCACCCAAAGTTCCTTTAACAATGTTTTTTTTTATGATAGCGATTCATCATCCACGGCTATTTTTGTAAAGGCTGTTCAGCGGAGTGCAGCTGGGACACAGAGGGTTTGACTTTCTGTCCTGATCCCGCCGATGGGCCACAGAATGGATTCAGTGTTTCCCAATAAAAACGTGTTTTTGATTAGTTACAAGCTGCAGACACACTGCAGCCAGCAAGTGTGTGTGTGCCCATTCCCATTCTTTGTGACACCTGCCAGGGTTGTTGCAGACCACTGAGATGCCCTGGCGATGTTTGCCTTTTAGCTGAACTGGCAGAGCCTCAACAGGTGATTGTTTGGGGGTCAAGTTTCATGGGTTGAGACGTTATGTAAATTAGGAAGGGTCAAAGGGCAAGTGGGCCGTTACCATCTTTAAGACATAAATGCTGACCCGCTCTCTGTCTCTCTCTTACTCTTTTTGCTCCTCTCTTTCCTGTCCTCTTTTTCAAAATGTGGAGAAGTTGTCAGCAAAAAAAAAAAAAGAAGCCGTCTCTGTCCAAGAACAGTGGAAAGCGCCCCCTCTCTCAGCCAACACACGTGTTTTGAATCAGCTGAACATATATTGTCAGTGTTTGTGTCACTAAAATGAACCTTTGAATGAAGTAAGCCATGTTCAATGCAGTTGGTAAAGTGGTTCAGTGCTGCTTCACTTGGCCATCGATAGTTCAGAGCTTCAGAAAGCCTCGCTTTGCCATCACTACTCATGCTATCAACAAGAGCAGTTTGAGTTTCCCATGTTGTCACGTTGCTTAGCGCAGTGCTGCGGCACAACAGCTGCTACTACTTCCCCTTTTATACTCTCCCTGCTATCTCCTGGGTCCTAACACCTTCCCTGTTGCACCAGTGATCTCTTGGAAATTTTGGACTTAATGGGGTTTGAATTTTTGGCCTAAAGGAACGGGGAGACCCTAAACATTAGAGAGCAAACATGTTCCAGTGGGTGGTGTGAGTAACCTTGGCTTGATCACATGGTTACAGGGAGGGTCAGTGACTCTCAGAAGAACCCCGAAAGCTCAACAGGTATGAGATCAGCTCCTACTGACCGACTCATTGTCACTCCTCCTGGAAGCTCCACCAGGCCTCTGTGTGGATGATCGTAGACGGAGATTAATATTAATGTTTCTGTTTCACTGCTGAGCTTCAGTGAGAAAAATAGTTTCAGGTGAAACTTTAACTCTTTGCTGAAAACGTCTTTCTCGTTCCCGCTTTCACATTTTCTGAACGTTAACATAGCAGCTCTTTTCCAGGCTCACTGACCAAATCGTTTGAAGCACACACACACATTCATACAGATCACATTGCACTAAATTACTGTAGAGTGCTTTTTGTCTGCTTGCAGGCCGGGTAGCTTCAGTCCCCACTGCGCTACTGCACATGTATGGGGAAAGACATAATTAGTGTCTGACATCACTCCCTGAACCCACTGCAGCACCGCATCCTCTGCCGCCTCACCAGGGCCACCACAGTAAAGGCTCCGTGTTTCCTAGACGTGTCTCTGTCACATAAATCTCATTCTTGATACCCGATTAGCTCTCACCGCGGGTAAAATATGGAAAGAAAAAGCTTGCTGAGGCCTGTTAGTGTCAGGCCGCACATTTATTGCTGCAGCTGTTTCTGGGCCTGAGAGCAGAATGAGAAAGACACAAAAATGCATGAAGATCATGCAGATGTGCAAAATAAACCAGTGAAGGGGGGAAACTGGAGTCCAGGTAAGAGTGATGTTAATGTGACTCTGAGGCCTTGATTGGAGGAAGAAGGGAGAAAGAGAGAGGAAGTGCTGGAGAGTGGGCAGGCAGGTGAGCAAAGCAACATTCCTCCAAACACAATCAGGATGTTTGGAGTTCTCTGTGCAGGTTCTGAGTCCGCCGGGTCATGGTAGTCTCCAGAGGTGGGTGGAACTCATCAGACCTCCGCTGTCACTCTTCACTGGGAGTCAAACGAGAGACTGAATGTTCATAAGGCACACGAGGGGGTGTCTGATTAAGTGGCAATGATCTGATAAGGATTGCGAGCACCAGCACGTCCTTAAATAGCCCAACAGGAACCATGACACAAACTTTTATATAGAAGAAAGAAATGCACAGAGGAAGAGGGTGGGCTTTATTTAGTGTAAAAAGCAATAGAGGAGAAAGGGCAGATTGCTGAGAGGAACAATGAGCCGAGCATCTGTGCTGTGTCTGCTCTGTAAGTAGATTCTCACTCTTTGTTTGAATTTCTCTTTTTCAAACACCTCCTCTTGATGGAAGGCATGAATCATTTACATCAGATTGAGTTCAGCTAAAATAATGCATGGAGACAAACTGCAGGTCTACAGAGGAACTTTCACCATCTTCAGCAGAAACCTGAAGAAACTTGTTATGCTCTGAGTCAGGAATTGCTTAAAAGTGAACATTATCGTTGGCAAGTATGCTAGAAATAAAAGTACTAAGCACGTGGGTGTCATCAGCAACATATCAATATCATTAGATCGGAAATGTCTGCGCTGATTTGCAGGATGTTTCTTAATGTCCACGTAATAATCTGATTAATGTAACATGAGCGGAACTGTGTGTGTGTGTGTGTGTGTATACAAGTGCACTTGTTGCTTTAGCATGTTTTGAATACTATCGTCATGTTTTGTATGTTTCACACAAATAAACCCAAGCTTCATTCCTCTTCAGTCCTGATCTCACTGCCGAGCTCATCAACGAACCGAGGTTAGTTGCTGAAGATTTTTACATCTCTTAAATTATCAACATTGCTGCTCGTGATTTTACAGGAACTCTGCAATGCAAATTTGAACAACCTACAAGGATTTTAGAACATCATTTCTGAATTTATGTTTCTCAAAAATCAGATTATTGCATCAAATCAATCAACCTTCTGGGATAGCAGTACACAGTCAATCACCACCTTGTCATGGTAGAGAGGTCTTTGTGTCCCGGTGATCCCAGGAGCTTTGTGGTCTGGGGGCTTATCCCCCTGGACAACACAGATCCAGGCCTGCAGAGGGAGCTCTAGGGTGAGCATCTGGTGCCCGACTGGGTGCAGCCCAAAAAGAAGACATAGGATTAAACTCCTGTCAGCCCACCACCCACAGGATCCATCATAGGGGTCGGCTGCAGTGTGTGTTGGGCGGTGGCCAAGGGCGCAGGCTCTGGTGGACTGATCCCTGGCTATCAAGGCTTTTGGGATATGCGATGTCACCTCTCTGCTGGGGAACGAGTCTGAGCTAGTGCGTGAGATTGAGAGACACAGATTAGATATATTTGGGATCACCTCAATACATGGCCTGGGATCTGGGATCAGTCTCCTGGAGACGAGCTGGACTCGTTGCCCTTGGTGAGAGGCAGTGAGCTGGGATGCATATCCCTGTATCCTCCTGGCTTGCTGCGTGTACATTTCAGCAGTAGGCAAGAGGGTTGCTTCCCTGTGTCTTTGGGCCGGAGAACGTGTCCTGACTGTTGTTTGCCCTTATGTGCCAAATGACCATTTGATGACTCCATCATCCTGCTGGGAGACTTCAACGCTTGCGTGGGGAATGATGGGGGACCTGGAAGGGTGTGATTAAGAGGAACAGCCTGCCCGATCTGAACCTGAATGTTGCTTGTTGTCGGACTTCGGTGCAAACCACAGTTTGTCCATAATGAGCACCATGTTCAAACATAAGGAAGTCCATAAGTACATGTGGCACAAGGGCACCCAAGAAGGCAGGTTGAGTTGAGCTGTCAACTGATCACCACCAGGTGGAGGATGCTAGACAGACTCAGCGCACCTAAACATAT
>VUQK01017774.1:3476-13859 GCA_015106715.1 Bujurquina vittata
TCCTCTAATCTCCTTGTTTTCCTCCAAGAATTTTACACTCAAAAGCATAAATATTCTCTGTTTTTCATATTTATAAATTCAACTTGATGCCCATGCAGTAATTTACAGCTTTTTCTTATTTCTGTGCAATAATGGTAGGGTTATTGTGACATGAAGCAAAAGGAAATATAACACCACACACACGTAAATCACACTGGCTCCATCCAGCTTTTATTCTGGCCATGCATAATAATAAAGCATGAATGGAGGAGTTGGGTTGGAGGTAGGTTGCAAAGTAGCTTGCAGATGAGCAGCAGCTGTGGGAAGGCTAAAGCACTTTAGTGTGATCTTTGTGAGATTTGCCAGTTGATCAGCTGATCTTATAGCTGAGCTTGACTTCGTGGCTTGCCTGAACTGAGAACTGAGATGTTCTATTTCTGGTGGAAACTAAACTAATTTACAGTTGTGATTTTAATCGCAAATGAAAATAAAAAATTCAGAAGGAGGGAGTGGGAGGTAGAAGGAGGTGGGGCAATGGAAAGATTAACTCTGGGGACCTTCACAGCTCCCACAAGGCCATATAGAGATGTCTCAGTAGTAAAACGATGTGGCCTACCACTTCCTAATCAAGCACAGAGTGTGTTAGCCCACCCAAGCCGTGCTTGGAATCCCGTGAGGTGAAATCTCCTTTGTGTACATTACGGTAAAAGCAGAGATACAGTACCAGTTTTAATTTCCCTGACGGAACCCTCCAAAAGGGATTAATAAAGATTAATTTAATCTAATCTAATGGTACTGTACACCTGGTACTGTACATCTGTAATAGTACTATATTTATTAAAAACAAGAAAACAAAAAACAGCCCACATATTCCTGCATACCACACATTGTGTGCAAATATAATATGAAGTATAGTTCCGTAATAATTTATTCTGCTGCTCAAATTCATGTGGTTGTACGGACATATTGCAGCTATGCATCTCATAGCTGTACGATTCTGTAGATTTTCCATGTGGTTCTCGACGTTCTCTGACTTAACAGTGAGCATGCTGATCTGCAAATTGTCAGCACTAAGTAGTAGATGCTTGGAAGCAATGTGTAAGCAGCAAATAAAATGTTCTGTGTATTAAAAGGAGCAAATCTACTGTAAAAGTTAAAGTGAAGTATATTGAAAGGAACACACTAAATTGTGCTGAAATAGTGGGAGATTTCAGTTTGCATCAAACACAGACAAATCACTTTGACAAACAGTGTTGACTTGTCCACATGGAGAGAATGTTTTATGTGAGTGTTTACTGGGATGCTGTGCATTACACAAAGTGATGCTGATGGAGAAAAGAAAACAACTGAGAGCAAGTAAAACATTAAAGTGTCCCCCACACCTCATGTCTTCTTGCAAGACAAGGATGAACAGTGGCAGATTAAGTGGAGATAAAATAAGAAAGAAGCCATTTAACATCAGCCAATACTCCTTGTGTCACTGTTGGATGTGGATAAAAAAAAAAACTCAGGAGGTGTTATGAGAAAGTAGAAGAAAAGTCAGGGGACTGCTTTCTTTTCTCACTAGCTTTCTCTCTGCAGTGTCTTTTGCAAACAGTGTTGCAGCTGTAGTTAGCTACGTATCAAATGGCTTTTAATGTGCGAGCATATTCTGCTGCCTAACCCACCAAAACCACAGGGCCCGGTGCCTCTTCCTCTTTCTTTCTCCTCTTTCTCCTTTTCTGCTCACCTTTCACCTCCCATCTTTAGCTAGAGTAATAAAGAGGTCAGCCACTTGGACACTTGGCCTGTTTTTGTTTTTGCAGACTTGCCCACAGAAGCTGCTTTTGTTTGATGAATGAATAGGTAGATGAATAGTGTACGATATATGTGTATGCATGTGTTTGTATGTTTGTTGCTCCCATATGTAACAACTATGGTGTGTGTGTGTGTGTGAGGGATACAAAATAATGACGGCGCAGGCTGGCATTCGAGTGCTGGAGTTTGTGGTTGAGGTCGGATCCAGCACAGGCTTTGTTGTAAAAGGCAGTGGCTTATAGGAGGCTTTATATTTCAGATGGGGTTGTAGTGAGGTCGAGCTCATTTGCCACTTTATTAGGCACACGTGAACTCTAATTATTCACTCCAGTTTTATTTATTTATCTATATAGTGCCTAATCACAACAGCAGTCGCCTCAAGGGCCTTTATATTGTAACAACAATACAAAGAAAACTCTTTTAACAGGAAGAAACCTCAGGCAGAAGCAGGCTCAGGGAGGGGCAGCCATCTACCACAACCAGTTTGGGGTTGAGGGGAGGGAGACAGGAATTTCCCTCTGGGATCAATAAACTATTCTGATTCTGATTCTGATTCTGAAAAGACATGCGGTGGAAATGCAGAGTGGTGTATGAATAAAATGAAGAGAAGAGAGGCCAGTGTGGAAGAAATGTGCTTTTTTCATCATCAGTCTGAGACAGGATGTTTCTACTTTTAGAAATATTGTGCAAATGTAAGAAAGCAGTCCTACATATTTGTTTAATGTGTGCATTGAAGAACATATCCTGCTCAAAAATGACTACAAGATTCCTCACAGTGTTAATGGGGGCCAATATAATGCCACCCAGAGTCTGGTTAAACACCATATTTCTTAAATTTGTAGGGTGGAGTGCAATGACCTCAGTTTTATCTGAATTTAGAAGCAGAAAATTAGAGGTCACCCAGGTCTTTATGTCTTTAAGATATTCCTGCAGTTTAACTAATTGGTCTGTGTCATCTGGCTTCATGGATAGATAAAGCAGGGTATCATCTGCATAGCAATGAAAATATATGCAATGTTTTCTAATAATACTGCCTAGAGGAAGCATGTATAGTGTAAATGGAACTGGTCCTAGCACAGAAACCTGCCAAGCTCCATATTTAACCTTAAACCTTAGAAGACTCTCCATTTACATGAACAGATTGAAGTCTGTTAGATACATATGGTTCAAACCACTGCAACAGAGTACCTTTAATACCTATGGCATGTTCTAATCTCTGTAATAAAATATTTTGGTCAACATTATCAAACGCTGCACTGAGATCTAACAGGACAAGCACAGAGATGAAAAGATTATTTGTAAAGTTCACTAATGCCTATCCCAGCAGACATAGGGCGAGAGGCAGGGTGCACCCTGGACAGGTCGCCAGTCTGTCGCAGGGCCAACACAGAGGGACAGACAACCATTCACACTCACATTCATGCTCTCATTCACACCTACTGGGATAGGCTCCAGCCCCCCCGCGACCCTGAAAAGGAGAAGCGGAAGCGAATGGATGGATGGGTGGACTAATGCTGTTTCTGTACTAGGATGAATTCTTAATCCTGACTGAAACTCTTTAAATAAACCGTTCCTCTGCAGATGATCAATTAGCTGTTTTACAACTACCTTTTCAAGACTTGTTGAGATAAAAGGAAGGTTGGAGATTGGCCTATAATTAGCTGAGACAGCTTGGTCAAGTAATAGCTTTTTAACTAATACCACCTTAAAGGCCTGTAGTACATAGCCCATTAATATAGATAGATTGATCACATTCACATTTAAGCATTAATTAATGGGAAGACTTATTTGAGCAGTTTTGTAGGAATGGGGCCTAACAGACATGTTGATGGTCTGGAGGATGGAACTACTGAAGTTAACTCAGAAAGATCAATTGGATAGGAAGAGTCTAAATAAATATCAGTAGTATTGAAAGTAGCTGTACGCAATGATACCCAGAAAGGTTCCAATTATCTCTAAAGCCCAAATTGTTTTTAGAAAACCACTCAAACAGCCACCGAAGAGAACATGCGGCTGAGCATGGCACTCCTGGTCTGATTGGGGACGTGGTGGGAGAAAACTACAGAGTCTGAGATTAATTTGACAAAGTTACACACAATTCAATAGTAACTTCAGTGACCTTCAATTGAGGTAACTGGGTTACATCAATTACTGCCTAGATTAATTATTATTTTACAAATTCTATGTTTATCCTTATCCACAGTTAAAGATTTCTTTCTGTGTTGCCTGCCCTGGCCCCTGGAAGATAATCAACAATGGTTGCTGGTGTCTAATTAGCTCAACTACAGCAGCTCTGCCCTTAAGTGATCTAATACAAAGCCTCTGTTTTCTATCTTTTTTTTTGTGTCATATCAAACTGTATCTTTATTCTTGAAATCACCATAGATCATTTACAGTATGTCAAATTAAACAATACTACAAACTGCAAATATTTTAAATGTAGTGGAATCTACTGGACCACCAAGGCCCACTATGAACTAAACATAAAGTTGAGATATTATCTTTTGAACATCGATTATCTCAACAGAAACTAAAAGTGGAACTTGTGGCAGTCAGGGTTCTAGCCAGCGGTTGTTTGTCCTGAGATTTCACCTGGTTTGCTACTGGAACTGTTTACTGTTAGCAAGTGGGCACAGCTATTAGTACTAGCAAGCAACCCAGTGAAGGCAGTAGAGAGCACTGTTCAAAATGTCGCTCCAAAAGCACCCTTGGGTGTTCAGTTGGTTTGAAATCTGCTGACTGTAAAGGGCATAGCATGTGTTTCAAATCATGCAAGTTCAGGTGTTTCCTTTAATTTGTGAGCCAGTTGTATGGAGTAACATAAGGCTGATCATGTTTATTTGCAGTAATATGATATCTATCCTGATGCATTGCTGGTCCATATTTTTAACAAAGTGATGTGGTGGAAGGATAGTTACAAATACCAGTTTGATTTTGGGAGGAGTGTCAGTATCACATTGGGCAAATGCACTCAGGGAACCATGCACAGATATTTCTGGCAGTGTGCAGCAATGCTGTAATATTGCATTCTAATGAAATACTTGGAGACAAATGCTCTTCACATGTGTAATAAACAGATGTCACAGGAATGACAGGAAAGATTTTTATTCATTTTCCATTTCTTCCCGCTTGGCTGTTGCATGGCTTCTGTTTTTAATTCTCATATCACAACCATTCACAGCTTAGCTTAGTTCTGAACATCTACACATCTTTACTATATGAATGTACTTGGCCAGCACCTGTTATTGTTCTTTGGCTTTTATGTTTTTTTAAATGTTTTTCTCTAATTTAGAATAATTTAACTGCACTTTTCTACATGACACAAATTAGCTGCAGTATTAAAACCATATGAGTCTAATTTTTCAGTTCAGTTTTGTCGTGAAATGTTTTTGATTGATATTCAGATGCTTTAAAACCTGTTTACAAAGAGACTGTGGAAACTAAGAATTATTGGGGTGGCAGTGGTGCAGTAGGTAGGTGCTCACCTTGCAACCGAAGGGTCGCTGGTTCGAGTCCCCATCTGAGCGCATGCTGTCATTGTGTCCCTGGGCAAGACACTTAACCTACATTGCCCAAGTGTGAATGTGGTTGTGTGGTCTGTGGTGGTCGGATGGGCTGTAGGCATTAGTGGCTTACCACCACCAAGTATGATTGGGGTGCGAATGAATACTGCACAAAAACTGTAAAGTGACTTTGAGTACCGCTATATAAGTCGAAGGCATTATTGTTATTATTATTATTCTAGTCAGGAATTAGGCTCAGATGATGGGAAGTCTTTTTTTGGCAGTAATGGAGAACTGCCGGCAGTTGCGAATGTGCACAATGAGAGGTCCAAAAGGCAGAAGTCCTTAGTCCTGTTCAGACACGGCAAAGTAAGGGCATCATTGTGTAAATAAAATTAAGATTTTAACTTACTTGCCTTGTTTTTATAATTGTCAAAAGCTAACATCAGAATCAAAAATAAAAATACTACATTTTACACAACATCCCAACATGGGGTTTCTGGTTTGTCTTGTCCAGTGCACAATATAAATGCAATTTCTTATTGTTATCAAACTCTGCCTCGGTCAAGAAAATGAATAAAATGTACCTGAAATGAAACAGTGTAATGGGGATCCTATTACAAACTGATTAATGCAGTTTCATGACCTTTAGGAGCCATTGAGCTATCTTGGTCTTTAGGAAAGGGTCCGTCACTGCTGTGGATTCTGGCACCAGTGTGCTCTCCCTTCACGACATGTGTCCCGGTAGTTGGACCCATCATCACCCCTTCCCAGTTGGGTCCAATCTTGTAACTTCACACCAGCCTCTCAAGTGGGCAAAGTCATACCACATTAAACAGACCATTTGACTTGAAGTCTCTGCTGAACCCCCCCCCAAACCACAGGACTCCCTGTAACAACCCCCGCCGCTACTGTCATATCCCATTGGACTCAGTCATATTTTTATTAATATCTCGCTGTCTAGCGTCCCGTCTTGAGTCTTTGGCACTTCCAGAAAGGTTGGATGAGAGAAGTGGAAGAGTAGAGGGTAAGGGTGGAGGGAGTAGGATGAGAAGTGTTTGCAACAGGATTATTTATTGTCTTTATGTGAGTTTGAACCCATGTGCAGTTATGCTGATAAACTACCTTACATTATGTTCAGATTAACTTCCCCGTGGTGAGTTTTAAAGTTATTCTGATTGTCATTACATGTCAATAGATGAGGCCTCACTTGGCAGAGTGTGTGTTGGAAAGTTTGTTTATCCTGTACCACTTTGACTTAACCATTTTCAGCAGTTACACAAAATGAAATTTGCTGGACTGTTTCATTTAAAAAATTTCCCAGGTAAGGACAATAACAAACATTATACCAATATTGGCCCTACATATCAAGATCAGATCTGTTCGAGCAGAGTTGAATACATTTAAACCAAATGAATCCAAGTGAAAATATGAGTCAAGCAAACAAACAAGATATGGAAAATAAAGGCAAACCAGCTCTAGGAGGCAAAGAAAGGCCTGTTTGTGTTAACAGAGCCTCCTCCTCATGCTTTCGCTCAATTCTTTGCCTGATGAAATGGAGACTCTGGCTTGGTATTTCTCTCTCCTTGCCAGAAACCACAGAGTGACAAAATCTGTGGGGTGTCATAAACGAGTGAAGCCAGGGGGAGAAAGGGAGGAGAAAGGTGGTTGCGAAGCCGGGATGCAACCAAAGACAGTCGGATCCATCTGGTCCTGATAAGGCAGAGTGGAAAACAGATGAGTGCAGTGAGGCAGATGGTGGGGTTGGGGGGGTGGGATGGGGCTGAAGAGTGGATCTGCTTGGGAGGATATACTGCCTAGCGTGCCATATCAGGCCCCCTCCCCGTTTCTCCTCAACATAGTGCTCTCACTTCATTCCTGCCTTCCCAAGTCGATTTGAGCAACAGTTTGTTGCCTGAGGAAAGAACAAAAGAGAGGGCAAGGTAACAAAGGAGGGACTGTTTGGCCCTCTGTAGCTTTCTTTCTCTTTCTGTCATACCTTTAAACATCACTAATCCCTTGCTGGGTGCCATCTTTCATCGCGGTGTACCATGTGTGTATTATCCTACACAGAACACTTCCTATTGATATAATAAAGGCTGCCAGAAACACTTAGCCTTGGGAGCCTGTGTGTGATATGGTAGATGATACATGTGTGCAGACCTTGCCTGAAGAAAGAAATGAAACCTGCTGTTCTGACTGCCAGAGTATCTCCCTGTAAAACTTCCCCAATTTATCTCAGGCATAATATACTGTACCAAAGTGACTCTTGTTGCTGGCTTTTATTCCTGGAGTTGTCACTCCCTAAATCCTGTCCATCTGGACTGGCAGGAGATGACTTAGAAGGTGTCTGACCGGCGCTGCATGTGTGATGAGAACCGTCCACAGAGCCACTCTGCATTTGGAAATGAAACGTCAGCCTCTGAATATGAATATGAGCCACAGCCCTGATATGGAGATGCAGTCTTGTCTCGTCTACTGCATTTTCTCACACAACCATCTCTAGGGCTTATAGTGAACAGTCTGAAAAAGAGAAAATATCCAGTGAGTGGCAGTTCTCTGTATGAAAAATGCTTTGTTGACATCAGAAGTCAGAGGAGAATTGCCAGGCTGCTTTGAGATGATAGAAAGACAACAGTAACTTACATAACCACTTGTTAGAATCAAGGTATGCAGAAGAGCATTTCTGAATACACAACACAACAAACCTTGAATCAGATGGGCTACAGCAGCAGAAGACCACACAGGGACCACTCCTGTCAGCTAAGAACAGGAAACTGAGGCTACAACTCAATTCTGCCCCATATCAACATTTCAGGCTGCTGCTGGTGGTGTAATGGTATGGAAAATATTTTCTTGGCATGGTTTTGGCCCTTTAGTACCAACTCAGCATAATTTAACCAACACAGCCTACCTGAGTATTGTTGCTGACCATGTTGATCCCTTTATAACCACAGTGTACCCATCTTCTGAGCAGGATAGCACACCATGTAACAAAGCTTGTATCATCTTAAACTGGTTTCTTAAACATGACAATGAGTTCACTGTACTCAAATGGCCTCCACAGTCACCAGCTCCCATTAGAGCACCTTTGGGATGTGGTGGAACGGTGATACATATCACTCTAATGGTTTAAAACTTAAACTGCTTCTCACAAAAATAGCTAGACACACATTTTTTTTCTATTTTTTTTTTTTGGGTTTTTGGTTTTGGTTTCCTGTTACAAATGTCTTCCTTTACTCACTCATATTGTTTGGATAATTGGTTCTCAAGAAAGCGCCTGTTCTACACAGCCACATCATGAACTGGCACAATCACACGCACACATTCAGTGACTATATCCCTATAGTTGTCCTCTTTTCTAAACAATAACTTTATGGCTGTGTGCATGTGACACCTTTAGGTGACATCTATAAATTATCGCTACAAAGCATTACATGAGTTATACTCTCCCAGGAAGAGCTTTAATTTCACAAAACCTCAGACCTTTAATGCAGTACTAGATTCATACATGCGACATTTTATACAGTCATGTTTAGACACTCTTAAATATTTTCTTTTAACAGATGCAAAACCCATGTTGGAGTCTTGATGGCAAAGACTCAAAAATAAATAAAAAGTAGACAGAATTACAGAAAGATTACAGAAATCCAGCCAAAACATAACCATGCTTCCCATAATTCAACTATAAAGTCAGACATTAATTTCCTCTGACTTTGAAATTGAGATTCCATCAACCAGTTCACATTTAGCTTAAATCATAAACTTGCTTATACTGTAGCACGCAGCAAATTGATCTTATTTCAGCGCCTAATTACATACAGTACATTTAAAACGGGTACAAGTTTAAAACATGTGTGCTGATGTGACATTTGATTAGCGGAATTTAGGGAGAATGACTTTAATCTTAAGCCCAAGTTGCTGCTGGCAGGCGCCTCATAGTGCAATATTGGGACAAAGCGGGGCTAATTTTCAGTAGCTCTTTCACTAAGCCTGACAGCACATGAGGGGAATGATGGCATAACCTGTGGTTTCTCAAAGAGGGGATTCAGAGTTTAGACGGGAATTTTCCTTTTAAGATGGGAACACTGATAGGGCTTACGATTTAAAGTAACATATGGAGCAAATAGAGGAGTTGCTTGATTTGATTTAGTTTCTCTTTGTCATTACTCATGGTGGGGTAGAGATGTTTATTTAGGGTGGTAACTTGGGGAGGAAACAGGAGACAGCAGAGAGCAAGGATGTTTTATGTTTGTGTCTGAATATTCTTTTGCAATTGCGTGTTAATTTATTTCACTTTTGATGGTGGTAATAGTAAAGGTAGTTCTGGTCTTCACTAGAAAGATGTGACTTTAATGAGAAGTTTATATTTTGAATGTAATCTGGTGAAGATACTGAAACCTCAGATGAGGAATGATACATTCACGACCAGGTTAGCTGTTCCCGTTCCGTGTGCTCACACAGTCAAATCTTTCATCATAGAAGGAGAAATCCAAGAGTTCTTACATTGTTTAAAGTTTTGAGACAGATGGTTGTGGGGGTGGAACCATGTGCATGTTAAGCGGATGTCTGTGGGTTTGTGTGTAAGGATGACAAAGGCTGCAGGACTATGGTTTATTAGCCCACTGATGGGGTCTGATGGAGGGGGAGCAGACCTCAAACAGCAGCCTGTGAGACGACCACAGAGGGTAAAGGTCACTAAGGAACTCTGGGTCATTATCGTGATCACAGCCAAGGAAACATCCTTGGCGTGTTTGAGAATAGCTGCTTTTTCAGCAGAAAACATTCCAGATTTTTGTTTTTTATGTTTTTGTTAACACACAAACACGATTGTATATTGTTTAATCCAGTGGTTGGTGTTTTTACATAATACATTAAATCCGTAAAAATACGTTATATAGTACACCTTATTTGAATAACAGTCTGTGAATTTCCATTAATCAGACAGCTTTAGATGTTCCTGGACAAGCCGTTGAGTCTTGCTTAGTAATTCATGCTAATAAGCTCTAACCTTGATCCCTTTTTTTTTTTTTTTTTTTTGTTAGACCTTTTTAAATAAATTTTTTTTTTTTTTTTTTTTTTCTTCTTATAACTACCTTTTTTT
>VUQK01017774.1:13879-31871 GCA_015106715.1 Bujurquina vittata
TTAAAAACCGTTTTGGAATTTCCATTAAACAGAAAGGTTTTAATTTTCCTGGGAAAGCCGTTTGGTTTTTTTTTTTTATTCTTTTTAAAAAACCTTAACCTTTATCCCTTTTTTTTTTTTTTTTTTTGGTCAGACTGTGTAAATAAACTTTTCAGATTGGGCCTTTTTGCCAGCTGACAAGCACCTTTAGTTTTACCAGCAAAATTTAGTTTATTTTGAGTCTAGACATCTGAAGTGACTCCCAAGCCATGCTGCTGGAAGCTGTGACTCCTCAGAAGTAACAGAAAAGAGAAATAAAGAGTGTGTAGTGTTTTCTTTCCCTTTGGTTTGTTTTCCAGTCTCCTTTCAAAATGAACTGGGGTTTGGAGTTGGCTGCTTTGCACATGGTGTGGTGGAAGGGATGGTGAGAGAGAAAGAGAGAAATAAAAAAAGAACTGAAAAAATAAGCACATTTTACTATTGCAGATGTAGTGGGATCTTTCTAGACTATAAACAAAGTTGTATAACACATTTTTGCTAAGTGTTATTGCGATACCACCTTTGCACTGTTCAGAGATCCAATCAAATTCATTTGTATGTTTACTTTTTGTGGTATATGTAGTACATCCCAGGCCTCTATTAGTATTTTCTATTAAAAAAATTTTTTAATTGTGAAAAAAAGAAATAAACACAGTAGAGCCAAAAAAGAATCCTAATCCTAATTCTAAGGTAAGCCTGATATAACCTTAATGATTCATGCATCTTTATCTAGACTCTAGCCAGCGATTTAAAGAACTAGCAACAATTAGTTGGCATGCTTACCTTGGTGCTTATTTCAGAACACTTACAGCCATGTTTTTGGTACTGCAGCCTGCCAGATGTTCACGATAGTGAGTGCAAGTCAGGCATAAATGGACAGAAAACTCCTACAGCCTGAGCTCAGCCTAACTAACATTACAGAGTCCTTTCTATGATTTGGCATATACCTTTATCCCATAATTACTATTTGTGGCCACAGTGGCTGCTGTTTAGCTAGATTTAACATAGTTTCACCTTCTTAAAGCATTATTGCAATCCCTGTTGTTCCACAGGAAAGCAGTGGTCTAAACCTTAAGCTCCTACATTTTTCTAAGGTGGACAATATCCAACAAATTTCATTATGGTTTATTTCTCTAATTCTTTGTAGCCATTCTAATTATAATAATGATTAATTATAGTTTAATTTGTAATTGCCTTCATAAGACTTCCTATAGTCACATTTATTGCAGTCTCTGTTTATTAAAACATTTGTACTGTAACAAGTAGTTGTATCATCAGCATTAACTAGGCGATAGCTAAGATACACATCTTTGGTATCGCCTTACTAATGCAGTGATGAATTTTGGAGGATTCTGATACAGTATTGTCTCCAAGCAGTCTATGAACTGCTGTTTCAACAGCTAAAACATCTGATATACAGTTTTCAAGAACACTAAAACTGTCACCAGTGCTCCTTCCTACAAATCTACGATTGCATGAGGCAACGATCCATTTGCGAAACGCACCCTCCATGTTGTTGTAGCTTTACTGTTTTCAGTTGTGATTTGTGTTTGTGAGCTTTGCTCTGTTGGCCCTGTCATTCCTGTAATTTATTTCTCCTCTCAACAGGACTATGCTTTTTCATTGGTTCTGATGAATCTGTCAATGCATAACACCACTTAACCTCCTGTAGCGCTATGCTGCAGGATGCTGAAATAATTTTCTCATAGCTCAGAAGCACAGATGCTTCAGTGGCTCTGGGTCAGGGGGAGCTAGCTGTTGCACGCAGAAGCCCTTATGGGACGAGCACTGAAGAGGAACCAAAACTCAATAAACATGGAGATGGGGGGGGGGGGGTAGTTCAAGAGTGCGCTTGTCATGATGGAGGCTACGGTGAGCGCTCCAGTGGCTGCTGGGGTTTTGATGCTGTAATGTGAAACGGCTGGAGGAAAGAGGACTACAATTCTCCTCTTTGTCTGGTCTCCACCGCAGTGTCACCCCTCTCTCGTCTCCTCAGCAGACCTTCACAGTGGCCAAACTCGGCATCTCCGTCTCTGTCTGTGTCCCCACGTACGCCACCCATCACGATGCCTTGATCGCTCGCTCTCACTTGCACCCAGTCAAGTGTAACCATTTTCAGTTCATATCTTCCTTTGCGTTTGGGCTTTTCTTGCCATCTGCATTCAGTTCATGATAATGTCTGTTGCAATCGTTCCCATAAAATAACCTCACACCAGAGTAATCCACAGTAATTCTCCTCTCTTTTTCTCTCCTTAGTCTCCAGTGGTGTCTGTGGGTTTTGCCAGGTTTCATCCCAACCTGGTGGTAGGGGGCACGTACTCAGGACAGATAGTCCTGTGGGACAATCGTAGTCATCGCCGGACCCCTGTCCAGAGGACCCCTCTGTCTGCCGCTGCGCACACTGTAAGGATCACCAAAGTATCTCTGCTCTTAATATAGACCTCTGATACTAACAGTCATACCTTCTACAGCAGATCACACAGTAATGAAAGTAACAATAGTTTTCCTGTAAAGATGCATCATTAATTAAACCAGAACAGGGATTTTCTTCAGCACCTGAAAATAATTTTTTAGCAGGTTTGTGCAGCCAAATTTTGGGATAACTGCTAAAATTGTTTGCACTAACTAGCCACTCTCCTAGCAAGGCACAGAGCAGTCATATTGCACAAATCCATCAGTCACACTATGGAAAACAGTGGTTGGAGGCTGTGCCACAACCAAAATTATTGCAACTGTGTGTTATGGACTTGTGATTTTGTTGCCTTTGAAATGGTTGCTGGCAATTTAACTGCAAAACAACATAGGCACTCAGCAGTCTTTTTTTTTATATATAGGAATATACCCAGATGCCAACCAGTTCAGTTCAGTTCAAATCAGTTTTATTTATACAGCACCCAATCACAACAAACAGTCACCTCAATGCACTTCATATTGTAAGGTAAATACTCTACAATGCAGAGTGGCGTAAAACAGAGTGAAAAGAGGTGAATGAAAAAGAAATACTCAGTGCATCATGGGAACCCCCAACAGCCTCGACCAATTGCTGCATAATAAGGGAGGGTTCACGGTCACTGGATCCAGCCCTAACTATAAACTTGAGCAAAAAGATAATTTTTAAACCAAATCTTAAAAATAGAGAGGGTGTCTGTCTCCCAAATTCAAGCTGGGATCTGGTTCACAGACCAGGGCCTTGAAAGCTGAAGGCTCTGCCTCCCATTCTACTTTTAAGTATTCTAGGAACCACAAGTAAGCCAGCAGTCTAAGAGTGAAATGCGCTATTGGGATGATACGGTACTATGAGGCCTGATTATTTAGGATGCAGAGAAAGAAGAAGGATTTTAAATTCAACTCTGGATTTAACAGGGAGACAATGAAGAGAAGCCAAGCAGGATTTTGGAACAGTGTTTCTTCAGAGCTCTGTGTGGGTCATGTGACTGAACGCTAAATTGTTAGTTTGTTTTATCCAAAAATTCAGTCAGATAAATATGATAAAATGATTTTGAGTATATCAAATAGATTGAATGATTTTTACATGATAATATGTGCTGTAGGATCTCTCTGTAATATACATAAACTTGATAGAGGCAGTCATACTCTAGGCATATCTGAAAGGGCAGCTCAGTTCAGCTTCAGTGAACTCACTGGCCTTCAGCAAATTACTGTTGAATATAAACTAACAATATCTTAAGAACTCGGCTTGTTTATAATCACAGCTACAGTAGACACAGACATTGTTGCATGCCATCCATACTGTAGCGTTAAAGGGGCTGTGGACTTTAATAATGAGGCCGCCACTCTCCCGATAGTGAGTACAGCATGTTAGCATGGTGCTGATTGCTGAATGGATTCTTTGTGTGGCCCAGTGCACAAATCAATTACTGCCCAGTAATGATATAATGGCTTCACACACTTGTGGATTTGAATAGCAGTCTGACTGCCGTCTGAAACGTAGGGTGATTTGAAAGGACGAATGCACACTGGCATGTGAGCTGTCTGTGCCTCTTGGCCCAAAAAGCATCTAATGACATCATGTGTTTAAGGAAAAAAAATGTGATCATCATATTGTTTATTCATTAATAGTAGAATATCAAAATTAATGACATACTGGTGCTACTGACAGCCTGCTACAATTACGAACGATTCAGCTATTTATTGTACAAGAGGAAATTGTTATGCTTCAATTCAAAGAGACTAATAATTAAGAATTATAATGTGTTCAAAATTTACAGCAAAATAAGTATTATCCTTAAGGATATTGTTGCAATTATACTTCAGTTAATTATACTTCAGACACGTTTTTGCATTGTGCAAGGGTATATCTTCATCCATCTAATCCTTTTGTGTGTCTGTGTGTGTCTAGCACCCAGTGTACTGCGTGAATGTGGTTGGCACCCAGAATGCCAACAACCTGATAACTGTATCCACAGATGGCAGGATGTGCTCCTGGAGTCTGGACATGCTCTCCCAGCCTCAGGTACACAAATCCCTGACCACTCATCAGTCAAATAGTCCACACAAACTGCTAGCTTCAGTTAAAAAAAATGAAGACTCACTAATGCTAGTTTTTTAAAAGGCAGTTTCTTGCTATATCCAGTCTAATAACGTGTGTGTGAAACTGTACCTGAGATTGTGTGTGTGTGTGTGTGTGTGTTTAGGAGACCATGGAACTGGTTTACAATAAATCCAGACCTGTAGCGGTGACGTGTATGGCATTCCCCACGGGAGACGTTAACAACTATGTGGTTGGGAGCGAGGAGGGCACTGTGTACACTGCATCTAGACATGGCAGGTTGGTGAATAAAACATATACACTCGAACCCAATGAAAGTTCACAAAAGGTTTTGTTGATCGTGGCGTCGCCTGTTGTTATATCATCTTGTGAGAAGTTTTTAGAAGATGGTTGTCCCTAAAAATGTAGCCATAATATCTGCTTAAAAATTAAATTGTCCATCATTTGGTAAAAAGAGGGAGAATTTTGGGCTAAAAGTCCAAGTTCAAGATGTTTCCTTCTGTGTTTTCCCTCTCCAGTAAGGCAGGTATCTGTGAGATGTTTGAGGGCCACCAGGGGCCCGTCACAGGTATCAGCTGTCACGGCGCAGTGGGCACTGTCGACTTTTCCCACCTCTTTATCACATCCTCCTTCGACTGGACCGTCAAACTCTGGAGCACCAAGGTACGGTGTGGGAGGTGGGAGGTGTTCGTTTGCGTGAGAGGGCGCGAGAGAGAGGATGAGGAGAAAGAATGAATGTGCGGGGGGTTGATTGTGACCTCTGAGAGGTTGTAGAGCAGATCCTGAGAGGGCGAGAGAATGAACTGGCGAGGAGGGAAAGTTGAGTACAGAAGGTGATCAGATTTTTGAATATCAATCCACCTCTTACAACTTGTGTGTCTCTGTGCATATATGTTTGTGAATAAGCTGGATGGAATCCGTTATTGTGTGCGTATAGGTTCTCTCTGTGTGTAAATTTGTAGCAGAGGTAGTCACTGTTAATCACATATATAAAGATGGTTTAAGCCTCAAGGTCTAAAAAGTGAAGCTATTATAGAATTAGCTTAAGCCTGCAGTCTTTTTAATGATCGGCAGGGAGCAGCTTCTCGAGTTGCAAAATGTGTTTAATGTTCAACCAAAAGGTACCCTCTTGAGGTAAAAAATGAAGCCAATACAGAAGTGGCAAAACTTCCTCTAGGTGCCACTTGAGGCTGGCTCTTAAAGAGAGTCAGTTCCCATAGACTCCCATGTTAAAATGCCCAACTTTATAGCTTTAATTGAACTGGACCTCTTCACTAAAAGGTGTGCATGCTGCTGGTACCTTTTAGAGCATTTTAATGCATTATCTAGTTGGTGTTTTGTGGTATAGAAAATCAAGAAATTTGTGCATCTGTGTTGGTGAGTAAGATTATACACTTTTATTAGTCATTACATAGTACAGATTAACTGATGGAGTTGTGTGACTCTGTGCAGTCCTTACTGAAGATCAGCAAGTGTGAGGACCTCTATAAAAGCAGAGTTTTGGCAGTTTACTAATGCGGAGCATTCAGGTGTGTGTTAGCATAATGCCACAATCTTCCCAGGAATGGACATGTCAGGAAATTCACCGATGCTCAGAGAAACTGCAAAAATAAATAAATAAAATGCCACAACTCTACAGGCCTCATTTAGCATGTTAAATGTTAAAGTTCATGACAGTACAATTAGAAAAAGTCTGAACAAATATGGCTTGATTACCAGGAGAACGTCTCTTCTTTCCAAAAAGAACATGGCAGCATGGCTTAGATTTGCAAAGTTGCACCTGAACAAACCAAAAGACTTCTGGAACAGTGTCCTTTGGACAGTTGAGACCAAAGTGGAGATGTTTGGCCATAATGCATGTCTGGAGAAAACCAAACACAGCATGTCAGCACAAACAACTCATACCAAATGTCAGCATGGTGGTGAAGGGTTGATTATTTGGGCTTGTTTTGCAGACCTGGACCCTGCAGTCACTCAGTTGACTGTGAACCCCTCTGCAGTATTTTAGAGTCAAATGTGAGGGCATCTGTCCAGCAGCTAAAGCCTTGTTAAACGTGGTTCATGCAACAGGACAACGGTCATGAGTACAGCGGCAAATCTACAACAGAACGGCATTGACCCAGTCAAAGTCCAGACCTCAACCCAGTTGAATCCCTGCAAACCTCAATGAACTGAAGCAATGATATAAAGAAGAGTGGTCCAAAAATTCCTCCAAAAAATGTGACTGATAAAGTCATATAAAAAATGATTACTTCAAGTTATAACGGCTAAAGGTGGTTCTACTGAATCTACTATACTAGGTTTTGACTCAACTGCATGGAGTCCTATGAAAAGTTTCTTCTTCACATGACTGTATGTGTGTCTGTGCATTGCACCAGCAGGGTTTATATATGCAACTCCCTAACCAAGCTAGCTATTGTTAGCTGATAATTGACACTCCATCCTGTTCACAAACAGCATTACTTTAGGTTTTAAAACACCAACAATAAAACTTCACAGTACACATTCCAAAGCAAGCGGGTGACGTCACAGTGGTGGCATCCATCTTTCATATACTGTTAATAACCAGTAACCCTGATTTCAGCCCGTGAAGCAATTTCCTCTCAGGCTGTGCTCTGTCACTACTAAGAGACAGTTAACCTGTGCTTTCTTTAGAGAGAGCAGGTTGACTGCCAGTATTACAGATGTCAGCTGTGTGTGTACACAGCTTCAGAGGAACTTGTGCCAAAAATGGCATAGGTCACAAGAGCAAAATCAGCTCCGCAGCTTATTCTGCCCATCACAGTAAAAAGAAAAGACTTGTCAGTGTCTCTTAAATACAGTGAATGAACCTTACAAGTATTAACATTAAAGTACAATTAATTGTACTTACAAAGAGGATGTCAGCTGTTGTTCAAGTTTTGCTTAGAAATGTTTTGCTGAGAGAGTGCTGGATTAGTTTTTTATTTGAGTCATGTTGGACCTCGTCTGATAAGTGTGTGTGTGTGTGTGCGTGTGTATATATATATGTGTGTGTGTTTCTAGTGTGTCCCACGTGTGCATGTGTGTGATAGTCCCTTGTTTGTATGTGTGGGTGTCCCTCCCACTCAACTATCACTGCAAAACACAAATGCGCTGATGGGATAGTGCTGGCTGCTGTCTGCAGGCACACTTAGTGAACCCAAGTCAGACGCACTCTAAAGGTGGGCGCTCCTCCTCTCGCTGGTTTTGAGTGACCTCATCCTCTCAGTGCCGTTGTTCTCCTTTCAAACCAGTGTTATGAATTCCATTTGGCAGCATTTCAGTAACAGCAAAAAAGCAAATAGCCACTGTTTCTGTCAGAGTGAGGTTGTTGAATAAAAAAACACTTGGCTAATACAGTGAAAGGACACTTTTGTGGTGGTGAGACAGAGGTTTTGCTTAGGTGCATATGAAATATTACACAGAAAATTTTAGGAAATTAATAGAGTGATTCCTAACCATTGGGTATGTAGAATGTTTAGCGCAACTAACATAAAAGAAAAAGTTAAGTACAATTTAATTATGATTTAAAGTTGAGTGGTTTGATTAGAAACAGTAAAGCTGTAGAAATATACAGTCACAATGTATAAATTTGACTGTATAAAAATTAAAACTGATAACCAAAAGTGAAAATAAGATTACATTAGCTAGCTAAAATTATTGCTAGCAGTGAAATTTATGGGTGAATTTTGACATCATCATCTACTAACAATAAACCCTTAAACATCATGAATAACAGCTTTGAGCTAGTTAGAATTATTAATAAACTGGTATCTAAACTATGGCTAGTAGTTGAAATTGTTAGCTGACTGGATAAATAGTAAAAAGGTACTAGATAAAAGTATGAATAAATCACAGAAGCTATCAATAAACAAGCTAAATATAATGAGTAATGGGTAGTCTTAGGCCCCACTAACCACTGGTCTCTAGGGAAAAATGAGTCTTCCCGGGCTGGCTGGGATCTGGTCACCAGGTGATGTTGGCTGCAAAGAAGTGTACGGTGCTGCAGCGAAAACGTCCTTGTCATAAGTTTGGTTGCTAATAAATTGCTACAGTCGCCTGTAGTTTGCATGGAAGATGCTGACTTGTCTGCAAACACTTGGCAACCAAAGCAATCATAAGGACGTTTTTGGTGCCACACTCTCTTTGCAGTCGAGAATATGAATTAAACAGGTGGAAACGACAAATGTGGTAAAATCAGCAGAAAGAGGAAAGGAGTGATAAGGCTTTTAAAGATGGCAATAATGTTTTATAATAAATATTGATGCTAATTTTGAATGACAGAGATATCATGAACAGGGTGACATACACCCCTAAATCAAAGACATACCTCCTTGGTGTAATGAAAATACATAACGCATATTGCATATCAGCTTTATGCAGGACCCAGTTACAGTTTTCATGTTTGGCTGTGACAGCCAATAAAACACTCTGATGAGTTTTAGCCCATGTTAGCATTCAGCCAGTCCATAAGTCTCTTGCAGTGAGTCCCATGACACATATTAAAACATTTCTGCAGATTTTCATTAGAAGAGTGTGTTATTTTTCAGGATTTGGGAATTCCCTTTCCTTTGAGGGTCACCACAGGAATGTATGTCTGTCTCTTATCCCATATAACCCATATTTGTGTGTGGGCAGGAGGAATACCTGAGCGTGTGTGTGTGTGTGTGTGTGTGTAGGTGTGTGTGTGTGCGCAAATACAGACACACCACACATGCCTCATGGTACACCTTAAGCAAGCTGACTTTGCTTGCCTAAAATCCCCTTGAGGTTTTCTTCCAGCCCTCCAATCATAACCATCCCAAACTGTTTTGAACACACACACACACACACACACGCACACACACATTTGCAGTGAATTTTCTTTGCATTCACATGCGTTTGCCCTCACAGTTCATAAAGGCCATCCTACAGCCGTCTGCTTATGTTTTTACACTCAGCGGTGCAAATATTGTGGTTAGTGAAACCATTTTGAGTCGGCCAGAGTGTGAAGATGTCGCGACGGCAGGGAGTGGGTTTATGATTGTGCATAACTTGAACCATTTTGCTCTCTTGACCCCAAAACCAGCATCTATGAAATGATTGGATAGAACACAATTATTCCATTGTTGCTGTTCTTAAGAAGGTAATCAAAGACCTGCAGCTCTGTCAGGGCAGGTGATTGTTACCAAGTGTTCATAATATTTCACGTGAGCATTCTGTAGATACGTTCACTGGCCACTTCATTAGGTACACCGTGTTAGCACCAGGTTTGAAACCTCTTTTGTCTTCAGGACTGCCCTAATTTATTGTGGCTTAGATTTAAAAACGTGCTAAAAACATTTCTGAGAGATTTCGGTTCATATTGAATGACAGCATCATATAGTTGCTGCAGATTTGTCAGATTTGCCATCATGTGAATCTCCTATATCACATCCCAGAAGTGCCCTATTGAATTGATATCTGGTGATTGTGGAGCTCATTTGAGTACATTGTCATGTTCAAGCATTGTTATCCAGCTGGAAGCAGCACTAATACTGAAGTAGGCTGGGGCATTTAAACAATGATCAGTTGTTACTAAGGTGCCCAAAGTGTAACGAGTTGCTGTTGCCTTTATATCATCTCAAAGCCATTCTCCTCTGACCTCTGACATCAAAAAGGTATTTTCACTCAGAGAATTGGCTCTCATTGGATATTTCCTCTTCCAGAGCAGGCTGTCTGGCAGCAACAACCATGTTGCATTTAAAGTTAATTAAATCTCCTTTCTTCCCCATTTTGATGCTTGGTTTGAAGTTAAACAGGTTGTTTTGACCATGTCAAAGTTAAGTGTATGTGAGCAGAAAAGAAAGTGAGAAGAAAACATTCTGGTTGGGGTCTTACTGCACAGCACTGAAGGAAGAATTTCTAATTTAAGGACAGTATCTCAATATCCTCTGTGTGCCATATTTATTAAAACTATCAATCTAGTGTGATTTTTGAGATGCAAATGCAGCAAGGATAGAAGCGGTTAAATTATATGACTGGTGGCTGCTGAGATGAGTGTTTTGGATCCCTATGGATGGCTGCGTGATGAGATGTTTTCTGAGAGACCGGCTTCCTCCTTGACATTTTGAATTTTGAGATAGTTAATGCAATTTGAAATTTCATTATTAATGCCAAGGTGGTGCCTGCATTTTTAGCAACAATATCCAAATCATTTAATGCTTAACTTGGATTAGGCTCTCCAATTTTAGCTGCTTTATGCCAATGTCATTGCAGCACTGTAATGTTAAATATCAGTACCCAGTGTTTCAGTGTTGGTTTTAAGACTTGTTGAAGCTCTGCGGCTTTTCAGCACAGGAAAGATAATGACATCCAGTTACTTCATGTGTGGCGCCTCAAGGATTAAGCTTCATTTAAAGATTAGTTTAAAGACTTATTTACCTTAATTACCTTCCTTAAAATTGGTAGATATAGACAAAATAGTAGTTTACATTTTCAGTAGTTAGTATAATACCTAGAGGGCTTTATTTATCTCAGTTTGCCTTCTAGGTTATTCTTCACTTTGAGTTATGGCCAAATGACATGAAGGGCAAGTTTCAGAAAATTATCTTGACTTGCAAACAGAGGCATTTTTCTTCAGGCCTGATTACCTTTATACTATAACATTTGCAATATAACCAGCTGACATAAAACACCAAAGATGGGAACAAGTAAATGAGACACAGCGAGAGAACATAAACAGGTACGACTTCGATCAAATGCTGGAACTGCGAGATGGAGAAAAATGACCTCTGCTGTCATCTTGCCGGCTGGAAAACTGGTTCAATCGAGCCTTGAAATTGGCTTGGCTCGGTTTGTTTGTGTTTGTGCGTGAGTGTGTGTGTGTGTGTGTGTGTGTGTGTAAGCGTGCGCTCTCCGAACCACCGGGGAGTGAGAGAGTAAAGGTGATGGAGAGAAAGGAGCAAGAATGAGAGAGAAGGAGAGAGACTGCATTCTTTGATTTGCCGTTCTAGCCAACCTGTCTCCTCTCTTCCACTCCTCCCACTCTACCTGCAAGGAATGCAGTTTGTATGCCTCTTGAATCTTAACAGTCAGTTTGAGAAGAGGGGTTTTACACACACGCACACACACACACACGTGCATATACATTAAGCTATATTTACCTTATGTGAGCCACATGGGGTTGTGTTTGGTATCTAAATTATTTAACATTAGAGAATCAGACTGAATTTAAGAGTATGACTTTTTTTTTATATCATAGACAGGTTCCCATGCCTTGATTTTTCTCCCCTATCTTTAAAGTGTACTCACACTAAGTGATTTGTTCTGTGGATAAGTACATTTGACCCCAAAAGTCCAGTTTGTTTGGCTAGTGTGGTCTCTGTGTATGATGCCCTTGGCCCACTTGAAGAAGTGGACTTGGGCATTAGCCACATCGAAGCATGGAAATTGAAATGCTTCCTCTACGTCAGCTACCTACACAAAGGCTTAGAGGTGAGTCTTTACATTAAGCATGAAGGAAAGATAGAGTAAAATATGGGAAGGAAACGAAACAAACTTAAGCACACTATGAGCAAAGACATGGAGAGAGAGGGGCATTTGTGCTCGGGCACAGTCCAAGACAGCTGCCCCTAGTGTGAGTACACCCATAATTGCAGCACAAGCAGTAGCCTTTACCAGTTAACCTTGCTTCCAGAGATTAGTCTCGTTCAAGGTCAAAGTTCAGCAAGCTCTCAGTCTAGGCAGCTTTGCATTGTTCTGCATGGGGCAGTGCATACACTACAAAACAAAACATGCACAGTAAGGAAGGATGCCGGTGCAAGAGCTGTACTAATTTTAATGACTGCATTTTGTGTCTGACCTATGACCTCGTCATGAGGACTTTATGCAGACATAACATCACAAAAGCATAATTGTTCAGGTCAGTATAATGGGATGAGTTTGTCCACCAGACAAGAAATGACAGCTTTGTTTTTGAAGTGTAAAGCGATCCCGCTCAGTGCATAAATGGTTCTGCTTATGTTAAAGATGAATGTCAGAAAATGGATCTCACTATATCAGATTTAGTTCCACTCTGTATGTCAGTTTAAACCTAAAACATCCACTATCAGTCAAGCTCTTCTTGCACACATGCAAGGACACACACACACATCCTTCCTGCGTGTCCATTGTCCATGCCTCCTTCTCCTCCTCTTTTCTGTCTCTCTGTTTCTCTCACACAGCTGTTGTGTTGAGGTTACAGTACACCTTGTGGAGAGGCCTTCCCTTTCATCTCTCCCAGCGGTTTTATGGCGCTGTGTGAATGTGCTAGGCTTTTTAATTAGGCTCTACACCCAGACAGGCCCCAAGGCTGAGGCAGCGCCACTGTGTCTGAAGCTCACTCACTCCCTCTCTCCATTCCTTTTCCCTCTCTCTGTCTCTCTTTTCTTTCTATCTCTGGTATGTCATCTGCTGTAATCCATCGCTCGCTCCGTTTTCTCTGCTTTTTTTCGCACCATGTCAGTCATACACACTTGCACAGATATCCTCTTTTCTCTCTCTCTCTCTCTTTCAGCACAACAAGCCTCTGTACTCGTTTGAAGACAACGCCGACTATGTGTATGATGTCATGTGGTCGCCTGTGCATCCTGCCATGTTTGCCGCCGTGGATGGCATGGGCCGCCTGGACCTGTGGAACCTCAACAATGACACTGAGGTGTGTGTATACTGTGTGTGTGTGTGTGTGTGTGTGGGTGTAGTTAATATAGGTCGTGATGGGCGGGGTTTGTGTGTCATCTCTTTGTGTGTCGATGTGCGTGTGTTTGGTGTCCTCAGGGCCTGTTGCTGGGCCTCAGCCCGAACCACACAACCAAACATCCAAGACTTTTCCCTCCCATCAACCCCTCCTCCTCCACCACCACCAGCACCACATCCCTCCCAACACACACACACACAATTCCAGATTCCCCCGTGGGCGTTTCCCACAGACCTTGCTTTAAATCAGACTGTGTGACATCTCCTTATCCCAGCTCCCACCCAGCCATCCCACTAACATTTCTACAACCCCTCTCCAATGTTCACGGAACCTCAGGACCCCACAAACCCCGTCCCATCATCTTCCCACTCTGTGTCCCATCGAAGGAGAAGACAGATGTGCTGGAGACCACGAGCCGAGAGCCCCAGCCCTCAGTCCACAGTTCCATGAAAATAATAATAATAAAAAAAACTTAAGACCAGGGGTTGAGTTTCGCAAGGCTGTGGGGGCAAGCAGTTATTTTAAGATGGGTGCATTTAAGGTCATTGGAGGACAGATCATAGTATTATAGAGTTTGCATACAATGTTAAGTATTGAAAAAATACCTTTTTTCCAAAGTCCTATGCCCTTATAAAAACTGGAAATATGGAGTTATGTAACCTAATTCTGTGTAAAAATCAGCTGTGAACACAGCCTGCAATTTAAAAAAAAGATAATTTGTTTAATTCAGTGTAAAAATCAGAAGTCACTCACAAAAACTAGAACCTGCTATACTAAGTTTTTTTTACACAAAATGATTTGTGTAAAAAAAGATTGATTGATTGTGAAATTCTGGGCTGATACTGCTACTGATGTTTTTAGTGCTTATGGTTGGTCAATATATTGGCACATTCCTAGTTCTGGTCTTCTTTTATTACCTTTGGCGAGAGCTGTTTCCCTGCTGAGAGTTTTTATCTTAATCTAAGCTGTCGTGGCTGCAGCCTTATATTTAATGGACAGATGAGGATGATACATCAAACTGTCCAGGTAGGAAGCAGAATGTAGCTCTGGCCGTGTTTCTTGAAATCATACTTTGTTACAACTCTGGGAGCAGAGTGAGCACCAAACCTTTGATCACTCGGGTAAAAGTAGAGATAAAAGGATGCTCCTTTCTCCTTCTTTTTTGGTTTCCATGGAGACAACACCTGCAGATACTCTCCATCCTCTCTCATAATGTCTCTTCACTCTCAGCTTTTCTTCAGTCTATGTACATAAATAAAATTGGATTTAATGTTGCAGCTCTTCATCTTGTAAGCCCGTCACTGTCACTCACCAAATCCATCGGTAGCATCGAGTCCTCCCTCTGCAGCGCAGATGACAAGTTTCCCAGGGTTCCCTCAACAGCAGCCTTTTCACAGACAGAGGAAGAGTTCATTATCGGCGGCCTAACTCGGCTAACAATGTGCTTTATGAGAAACATTTGCTCAGACACACACAAGCGGATGTATCGAACACATGCGCACACACTCACTCGCACACAGTCTAATAGCAACAGGCTTCCATTGTTACCATCATATTAAAAACACACAGTCATAACGACATTAACAGAGCTAGCGCGGTGCGCCTGGTTCTCATTTCCACCGCACACACACATGCGCACAGACATATACAACCAATTTAGAGTTCAGTTCGGATCCACTCGTGCGGAGCAGTGGAAGCTAGCAGGCTAATGGCAGTCAGCCTGTGGTTAGCGCTGCTTTAAATACGCAGAAGCTCGGTGTGTGAGGCGACATGATGCCAAGGCCTCTGTCTCCACTGATGACATGTGTCAGACTCGCCTGCCGCATGTCAGGAACAGTTCATGTAGATTCTGCACATGGCTTTAGGGTTTTTGGAGATGCAGCATGAGTGCTGCTGTTCACCCACAACAGCAAAGTGAGTTATTACACTGTAAATATCCTGTTGTGTGTACAAGTTGTAATTTGACAGCTTTGTTTTTGTAACCTCTCGCTGGATAAACTGCCCTTCATAAATAGTAAATTTGCTAAATTAGACTATAATAGCATAATGCTTCCATTTACCAATAAACTCTAAAGGGAATAGTTTAAACAACAATTATGGTCATAAAAATGAGCACCAAGAGGCATGTTTTATGTGTAAATGTTTACTTCAGTGTAATTTCCTTTAAAATGAAAGGAATACGAGAGGTCTTTAAGGCTAATTTTCAAAGTCCCTCATTGATTTTTTGTTAAATAAATAAAGTTGCCAAACACAAACAACAACTTAACAGAAAAAACAGCTTGTGGTGTTTACTGAGTGCTCTGTTCAACACTCACATATTTCCACGATCCTGTTCATTTCTTATTAGTTTCACCTTTTCCTTGTCACAAAATGTTAAATTTTACGCACCTCATTTTACACTGTGATCTATTTGAGACGGGTCTAACACTGTTGCTTTGTTTTAACTCTTTGCCTATAAGGTACCCACTGCCAGTGTGACTATCGAGGGCGCTTCAGCACTCAACAGAGTCCGCTGGTCATCGGGAGGGAAGGAGGTGGCTGTGGGCGACTCAGAGGGCCGAGTTTGGATCTACGATACCGGAGAGGTACTCAAATTAAGCGTATTGTTGATGTGTACTTACAGCCGCCTATACAGCACATTCACTGTAGAACAGATACAAAAGATTAATAGAATATTTGTTGCAACCAAAAAAGGGCATGATAATGATTACAGAATAATAATTGTGGCATTTCCAACAATGTTACACTGGGGTGTTTCTCATATGATGTTAATATTTTGGCAGCCTGCTCCGGGTTTAAAACAAAAGTCTGCTGAGTACATTTTTTTTAATTCACTTTGAGTGCTGTGATGCATGGAGCCAGTAGTTCTCATGGGTTTAGTTTTCAAACAGTCAAGATTTAATTACCGCCTAGGTGCCAAAAGCTTGAGTGAACTACAATGACCAAAATTTATTGGCAGATGGAGAGATTTTTAGTGCCTGAAATTTGACTTACTGATCTTTCTAAATGGAAATCAGTTTAAACTCATCACTAACACCTCCCTTTCACTCTAATTCTGGGGGGAAAAAAACAAAAAACTCATAGTGAAAAAATCAAAAAATGATTATTGTAACATAATCATCATTTTACAAATATATGCTTTAGCTGAGTGTTCAGTGCAAAACAGTAGACTTTTGTTGTGTTTCGTGTGTATTTGGTCCGCTGACATCATTGTGTAACAGTAGAAATAAGTGATTTTTTTCAGGAAAACCTCCACATGAAAAAAAAATCACCTGTTTAGGTCTTCTGCCTCTGTTTATCCATCTGTGGACACGGTATAAAGCCCCCTCCAGGTTCATCAGAGTGAAAAAAAGAAACATCGGCACACTCCATTTATAAACCCTGCTCTCAGCATCCGGACTTACAAACTCAGTCTTTGCAACTGAAAAGTTGGTTTTGGAGCTAAAAAAAAAGAATGCAATGTTAGATGATAAAAGTGCTTAAAGCTCTTAACTGTAGAACACAATATGGTGTTAAATATGCAGTTAAAACTAAATAAATTGGAAATACTGGACAAATGAGGTTGCTATTAAAATGCTCAATTTCATGTTCTCCGGAAAACCAAGTACTATCCAAATTCATGTGCACTGTCTACAAATGGGTGCAAATTGTAGAAGTTGGAGAGTGGAATATGAATTTGGGAAAAGAATTCATAAAATGATGATTTGGTAATATAGTGGCTTCTTTTGATCAGCCGAAGAGGTGCCCTGTAGCACTGACATGAGCCAAATTTTGGCTAGTATAAAGAAGCGATGTCTGTCTTTACTCTTTACTGTGGGGTTGTTTTTTTAATTTTTTTATGTGACTTTACAAAAGAAGCATTCCAGTCTGATATGTGGCAGAAATGATAAAGACCATAAAAAGTGAGGAACAGGCAGCACTTCAAGAACAGTAGATTGAGGAGATTCAGGTGGAGCTGCTGGTCACTGCGAACTATTGTTTTGCCATAGACTGATTGCCAAAAGTATTCTCTCACCCATCCAAATCACTGAATTCAGGCATTGCAATCACTTCCATGGCCACAGGTGTTTAGAACCAAGCATGTAGACTGCTTGTACAAAGTGGAAATGAACTCAGCCATGAAGTGGAAGGCCACATAAATCCACAGAGCAGGGTCTATAGTATGCAGAGATTTACAACTTTATGCAGAGTCAGTCGCTACAGACCTCCAAACTTCATGTGGCCTTCAGATTAGCTCAGGAACAGTGCGTAGAGAGCTTCATGGAATGGGTTTCCATGGCTGCGCAGCTTCACCTAGTCTTACATCACCAAGTGCAATGCAAAGCGTCGGATGCAGTAGTGTGAATCACACCGCCACTGGACTCTAGAGCAGTGCAGATGTGTCTGGCAGTCCAATGGATGGGTATGGGTTTAGGCAGTTGCCAGGAGAACGGTGCATTGTGCCAAGTGTAAAGTTTGGTGGAGGGGGGATTAAGGTGGGGGTTTGTTTTTCAGGAGTTGGGCTTGGCCCCTTAATTCCAGTGAAAGGAACTCTTAATGTTTCAGCATACCAAGACATTTTGAAAAATTTCATTAGAGCGGAAACTGCGAGCCAGGCGTTCTCGTCCAACATCAGTGTCTGACCTTCTTCTGGAAGAATTCCCATAAACACACTTCTAAAGCTTGTGGAAAGCTGTCCCAGAAGAGTTGAAGCTGTTATAGCTGCAAAGGGTGGGCCGACATCATGTTAAACCCTATGGATTAAGAATGGGATATTAAACTCAAGTTCA
>VUQK01017777.1:0-12920 GCA_015106715.1 Bujurquina vittata
AAAAATTTTTTGGGCTGTGGAGAAGAAAAAAAAAAAATTTGAATAACCCAGTTTAAAAAAAAAAAAAAAAAAAAGGGAACAAAATGGCTGCTATAATCTTTAAATGTCAGCATATTTTAAGAGAATGAACTTATTTCAGTAGCTCTCACTTTCTCACTTTGTGCTCGATCTTGAAAAGAATGAAGCACCTCTCCCATTGTCAAACAGCTGAAGACAAGACGGATACAAAATAATAACAGTTGGTTACAAGCTAACATTAGGCTAGCTTTAGTGTCCTTAAAAAAAATTGAAATTTCATAGTGTATACAGGTTTTTATTTTGTGCATCCTGTACTGTATTTTCTTATTTATTTTTATCTTTTTGATATTTTCTTATTGTGTCTACTCATTGTATTTATTGTATCTTATTGTGTCTCTGTACAGCTGCTACCGCTACTACATCGAAATTTCCAATGTGGGACAAATACAGGGATTTTCTATTCTATTCTATTCTAAGTCTTCAAGTGGCACTCACTACAGTTTTTGAGGTAAATGTATGGGTAAAAATCTTAAAATACAGCAAAATATTTAACTGGCATACAGCCATTTTTAAAATTTTTGATTTATTGCAAAGTGTTGATATTCTTCATATATATATTAAAATATAGAGTATACAATTTATTTTCCCCACAAAGAGTAGTAGAGACATGCTGGCCAGCCACGGTTGTGTAATGTTTTTGATCTCTCTTGGCTGATTAAAACATGTTTGTCCTACAGCAGCTACCATAACAAGCATTGTGTGCTTGAATTGTGATGAGCAAGAAAACAGAACTCAGTTCCCCGCAATCTGCAATGAACTCTAGTGTCTGACTTACCATCACATAGGAAGTGATGTTTGTTTAGTAACCGGATCAGACGATATAAAAGGTTTAAAATTCAACACTACATGCGTCTGCAACATACAAAATTTTAAAAAAATTAATTTGTGGTTTCCTTTGCATACTTCTGCTGTCATTTTAAGCATGACAGGTCAGTACACAAATCTGATGGTCATGTTAGGGACTCTCTTAAGTCCTTTTTACAAAGTTGGTTTTGGAATATAAGATGAAAAACAAAGACTTGCAAGTCCCTCCTTTCAAAAATGCAATGCACTTTCGTCTTTAAGGTTGCGTTCTTTGCACATCGTTCCCAGAAAATCCAGTTCTGACCAGAGAGCAAACGTTAAGTTCTGTGTGAAACTGGCCCAGCCTTCATGTCGACAACTGGTACTGTTATTGAGAGACCACTGCAACGACAATGTTTCTAACCATCAGATTTGACTCCTCACAACTCCTTTCTCATTCTCAAAATGAAAGTAAGATGAATGTGTTGGTGTTTAAGGGCTAAAGGACATTTCAAATTTGGAAACTGCAAGTGATTCAAGCAGGACTTTCATGAAGCACTCCAAAAACAGGGGCATGAAAATAGTGTAACACTGACAAAAGGGCCCTACTGGTAGGGGATCAACTAAATTATAATTGGCCAATTTTTCATTTTTAAAATGAGAGTTGCCTGTTAATTAAAATTCTCATAATTCAGGCTACTTTTATGGCATGGACTTCTCTCCTTTAACACGGCCACACGCTCTATTTTAAGATTTCCACTGCACGAGTGGGTCTCAACATCAGTAATTGGTGTGGCTGGAGTTTTTTTTTTCTCTAGGAAATCTCAGTAATTTTAAGCGTGGCTTTTTTTTTAATTGTTAGGTTACAGTTCCTGTCCAACAATGCTTTAACATAAAGGCTAAAAAAAAAAAATCAGGGATTGAATCCCAGTCTCCTGAGAATTGGTTGCCTGTGGCCGAGAAAGTACAATATCACAATATCCACAATATTGAAATTTTTTTAACAAATATCTAGTGGGAATAACCAAACTGGATAATTTGCTTCTGAAAAACAAGACCCATCACCGATGGGGCTGTCCTCCAATGATTAATGAAAATATAAAATAACCATGGAACTCAGGGGCGCCGGGTTGGCTCAGTCGGTCAGCAGGCAACCATATATGCTGCATGGCTGTGCTGCACGGGTTCGCGTCTGACCCCCGGCCCTTTGCTGTGCGTCTCCCCCTCTCGCTTCCCACTTTCCTGTCTATCTTCACTGTTCACTATTCAAAAAAGGCCAAAAAAAGAGGATAATATTACATTATTCATAATAGAAACCTCTCCAGCAGACCTTAGTAGCTTCTGCAAAACTATTTGGCACTCATTTGAAGGTCTTGCCCTAAAAATTTATCCAAATACTGTTAATCACCCCTGGGTTAGTAAAGATATAATACATATTCCAGATTAGTAGTCATAGTCTGCACTGTTTATGGCCATAGGTCATGCCTGACCAACATCCTAGACAATGCTGAACCAATCAGAAGTTGGTAAAACATGCTAATCAATAAGGCTGCAGCCTAAAAGTGATGTTACTATAATTGATTGATTGATTGATTTAGAGTGGTCTAAACCAGTGGTCCTCCCCAGTCAGTGAAAATCAGGTGCACATAGGGTTCAATGCAAACTAATAAAAAAAAAAATTAGAAGAAATTAACACCATATGTACAGTCTGAGAAACGTTTCTCTTGTATTATAGTGTTTCCCAACTATGCACCCGGCAGCACTGCTACTCATTTATCAGGTGTCGCTGCTTGCGTGTGCGTTGGTGCAAAATCTTAAGTCAACGAGGTGGTCCTTTGATTATGTCAACAAAGTGGACAAGCAACTGAAGCGTGATATAGACAACTGGAGAACTGATTGCTTGCAGTCCTCAGACATCATCTAAAGGTCACACTAACAGGCTACCCATCACAATGCCGAGTAATTAGTGTCACTCAGGTGAATTACCTTGCTAGGCAGATGACATTAATTCCATCCATCCAATGTTAGACAAAACTTGACTGAAACAAAATTAAAAATGCTTTTTCATTTTAGTTTGTGTAAAGGCTTAAAATGAAGGTTAATATGTCATACCATTGTTTTCACTCAAAAAAAAGCACAGGTTAATATTGACAATGTGTTCAGTATTTTCACTGACACAGACGAAAGTGAAAAGAATGCTTCAATCAAAGCTGGTCCACAGCAGACACACTGAGCTGATCATACTGAAACATTATAAGAGATATGTTCGACAGGCAGTGAATGCAGAGGCAAGATGAGATGAGACAGGGTGCAGGTTTTGGCTACTGAGACAGGAAATGAGACTGAGAAGATGTGTGCTGAAGATGGACATACTTTCAAGGGGCATCCACTCAAAGGAAAAAGTTATGCATAAAATTGGATGAATGACAGCCAGCAAGCCACAGCCTAGTGGATGTACACCATCTGATGTGTTTAAAAAATGAGCTGATCAAAAGAAAAAGTGATGTCCATGGTAATGACACCTTATAGACATCCTTGTTCACCAATGGGGATATCCTCCCATGATTAATGAAAATATAAAATAAATGTAGAAGTCAGGACAACATTACTGCCCATTTTCAATCAATCAATTCAATTTTATTTATAAAATGTATTTTCAATATCAAAACATTTTTAAGCATGCTGTAAGAGATTGATTTTCTGTTATTATTTTTAACATTTCTACAAATGCAGCCTAGAACTGAAGAGTAAGGAACACATATGCCAAATTTCATGTCTCAACTCCTTGTGGTTTTGGAGTTTATAGACCAGAAAGTTAAAACCTCACTGATCGGATGGACAGACGTACAGACGGGCGGTATTATAACAATATCCTCCTGCTTTATTTTGCCCCATAGAATAATAGCCCCCCAAAAAGTAGTGATTTCTGTTAAATATGAATGTACAGTATTTCTTGAAAATTTCAAAAATTTGTATACCCCAGTCCTGGTAATTTGCCTTTAGTGAAATACCAAAACCTCTTTAGTGGGTGACAAAATATTTTGTCTTTAATAAAAAACCCTGCACAACCCTCGGTGGGGTACCTCAACTCTTCCAACTATGTCAGCAACTCCTCCACAACATGGAGTGGGTACTTTCTTACTTCATCAATCGTGCATTTTTTTGCAGAGATATTAAATTTAATATAACACAATAAAAATGTTGAATTATGGACCAGAGACTTGAGAAAAATACTGTCAGTTGCCGGTGCTACTCCTCAGCCTCCTGGTAGTAGAATCTTTAGGTGGAAAAATCCCCTGGAAGCAAAAGGTCAAGAACTGGGGCTGTGCAATTAATTGAAATTTGATTAAAATTTTGATTTTGGCTCCAAACAATCACAAAAACAGCGCACTTAACAAAAAAAACAATTATTATTAAAATTATTTTGTCACATTAAGCTGCGTACACTCTTAGTCTTGATTTATTCTGCTGCACTATGTCTTTGAGCCCTACAACATAACCTACATGGCCAGCGACGGTACCGGCACTTACACTTGTGCAGGTACATGAGATGCGTTAAGGTTAATTAACGAGCAGAAAATCTTTGCCGTAACCTGACCTGCACCTCCCGAGAAATACCAAATAATGTCCGTTGTGTCCCTACCAATTGTGGAGCATGATTAGCAAGGGACGGCAGAGAAATGTCCCTACCAATTTTTGCTCCACAGCTGTAATTAGCACCACACTGGACCCTGATTCATTGGCAAAAACCCTGGAAAGCGATTCGACTCACTTCCCTGCCAATGTTAATTACCAAACCTTCTGAATACGTGTGCAGAATCTGTCAGTATGTGAGCAAATTTATTTGGTCAAATAGCATGGTCCAATTTCTTCCTGGTATTATTAGATGTGATAACTGGCATGACCTTTCTATTTATCTATTTATTATTTGTGTTTCAATTATAATGTATTTATTTAAACTGCAATTTATTCATATATTTTATATATCTTTTTTTATTTATATTTTATTTATATTGGGGGTTTTTATTCTAAATTTAGCATTTACTGTATTTTTAAGAGATTGTAGAAATGCACTAGATTTCAAGTCAGTGAGACACCGTCTCAAATAATCGTGATTTCAGTATTGACCAAAATAATACTGCTAATACTAATACTAATACTACTAGTATTAGCGTCAACATTTTTAGCAGATGAATCTATGGTACGAATTTGAACATCCTAGGTGACATCGTACTCCAGTTATTGTGTTCACAAGATTTTTAGAAAACTTGACTTCTGACATTGACCTTGAGGTAGACCTTTTAGTAGATGAATCTATGGTATTCATTTGAAAATCCTAGGTCACATCATTCTTGAGTTACTGCATTCACCAAGTCAAAAGCTGGCTGTCTGCCTGAACTGCCCGGTGACGACAATAACCCATCAGCCTTCTCAGGCTCAGGGCTTAAAAAGTATCCATTTTTATTTATTTTTTTCATTTTGGCACAGTTGTGCATCTTTATCCCAAGAAATAGGCAAGCTTCTGCTGTGAGGTCAGTCATCTGGTTGATCTGAAGCTATAGGCCGAGGCAGCTTTTTGAGCAGCATGGAAGCTGTGACTCACACTGTACTGTAAGCTCAACCAAACGGTCAGGAGGGCCACGCAAACGCATACGCTTACACACAAACAGGCTTAGAAAGCCTGGGTTTTGTACAGCCTCTCTATGAAATTAGTTTCCATTACCTCCACTGTGATTACTAACTTTCCACTGAGACAGCAGCAGGATCACAGTGACGTCAAAGGATGTCCTTGATGAAGAAACAGCATCAAGTCACCTGTTAAGGAGTGTGTGTGTGACTGTGTGTGTGTGTGTGTAGGGCAGAGAAAGGAAGGGTGGTGCTAAATTGTGTTTAGTGAAAGCAGGAAAAAAAGGAAAAAAATTAAAAAGTCTCAAAATGTGTCAACAACCTATTGATTTACCACAAAAGAAAGGCAATCACAGTTTCAACCAAATCCAGAAAATCATTCTGAGTCAATATAATGAATTCATGAGTCCAACGCCGTATGCTTGTGGTGAAAAATAAAAGAGAAAAATAATAGTACTTACTGCAGAGAGCGATGATGTGGCTGCTGTCTTCGTGGACAAATTTCTTAGTCACTGCTTCCTCCATAATCTGCTTCACCTGCAGACAGAAGAGCCAGAGTGTTTCTGTGCTGAGAGTCATTGTCTTCAACCTGAGCTGATATTATTGCCTCTGTATGAGAAAGGCTGAATACAGATTGTAGTCATATCCATTTTCACAGTCAAGCTAATCTGCATCACTTTTACAGAAAAGACACCATGACAGGAAATGGAAACACACACACACACACACACACACACACACACACACACACACTCCAGATGATTGGTACAGTAATGATTACATCTGTTCTCATTGTTTTTTTTCCTTTCTTTCTCATTGCTACTCTTTTAGCATGGCATGTGAAAACTCACAACACTGACACAACGTCATCACCCACTGACATCCTCATCCTCTATTGATTTAACTAACAGTTGATTTCCTCCAGGTAGCACGTGATGGTTGGTCAGACTGATGGCGTGTGCTTTATACTGGTATCTGCTTCGGCGAGCTTCACTTATCCTCCTTTCTGGCTTCCAACCAGATCACAGAGCCAAATGTCTCTAATGTTACAACTAGGGCAAATATCTGAAATGAATTCATTTATCCTGTGGACTCTTTCTGGTATGAAACAGATCAGTGAATAACAGTGAACTGCAAAATCTGACGGGTATCAGATAAGATTGTTAGGGCTTCCTCAGTCACTGCCACTCACCATGTTCACATGAACAGCCCATGAGGTTTGGTCCCTCTGTAAAAGCAACTTTTTTTAAAACATGTTGCAGATTTTGCATTCAAACTTTCTCCTCTCCTGTTCTAAATATTAGCCCAGGATACTTCCACAGAATTGTTAACCTCTATTATTCTGAATTTTCTGTATAGTGTATTGTCTTTATACAAACTACAAGGAAGATATCAACAGTCACAAACAGTTATTTATTTATTGTCAGTCTCAAGAGAGCCGGGATTGACATCAGGAGGCTCCTGCATCTCTCTCACACACACACACACACACACACACACAAATGCTATAGGGGGATGCATGTGGTTGGGGTTGAATTTCAGTGTTTGCGGGGGCTGGGAGAGCCGTTTCCATTGTCATTACAAATGAAAACCAGACTGAACACAAAAGTCATGTTCAATCTCCTTTCGTCCATTTCAAGTGGCTGTGTCTGTAAATATCCCTGTATGGGATTCCCCGCACCCCCACCTCAAGTATTCTTTCCTAGAAAACAATATACTGTATTCCCATTAATATTCCTGTAACTCATTTTAGGCCTCACAGCTAAAAGGGTAAAAACCTTTATGTAGTCAGAGCTTTGGAGGCTGGACTGCTGGTACTACTCAGACATAAACATTACCAGCCTCCATCACATTAATAATGACAGCAGATTTAAAGTGCAACACTGTAATGTGTTGGTTTAGAGCTACTTTTCTTTTACTTTATTAAAACAAAGAAACTGGCTTCATATCACCCAAGAATGTGAAGACGGCTTAGCAGCTGCTAATGCTGCTGCTGCCAGCTTTTTCGTAATTAGCTATAAGTATAAAAACTAAAGTTTTGCTCTTGAGCCTCATGTACCCTATTACCAAAAATAAAAATATAAGAATTAGAAGAGAAAAGTCTCCTCTTCACATTGTGACATGTTCTAATAACAGCTCTGGGAATCTTGCCCGAACATCCGCACTGCTGACTTCCAATTAATATCTTGGCATCTTGGAAAGATTCAAATGAGTCTTTCTGCAGCCATCTATTGTGTCTCTGGGGAGGAGAGCCTGAGTGAGTTCAACAACACTGACTCAGTATGGCATTTGCTTGTCCAAGTTCGCTCTCTCCATAGAATTAATTGCAGTCAGTAATTAACGCGGGACATGTCTGACACCTCCGCCTGGTTTGGGCCTAATTGATAAACAGGATGGATTTAATTGCTTGTGTGGCTGTGTTATAATAAAGCTCTTGCTACAATATCACTCTTTCACTTAAAAGTTTGTTCCCTGCATTGTGCAGGTGTGGGAGGTTGTAAAGATAGAGTTAGGCTTAGCCTTGTTCAGCTTTGCTAATTAAAGTTTTTTTTAGTAAGGGATGGGCTAAAGTGCTCATTTTGTAAAGTCAAGAAATGCAGAGCTGCTGACAAATACATCCATGTTCTCATCAGAAGCTTCAATTTACCAGCCATTAATAAAATACCCATCACTAGCTTCATCTATTTAACTTACAGCTAGCTCCATAAGCAAATCTTATTTGCTAACATAATTCCAAAAAAAAGAAAAAAAACATATAATTTTTTTTTCTTAAAAAAGAGAAATCTTAGTGGAATTGCTAGTTTATTAGCTTGCTAAAAGTAGGAGTCACACACACACACACTGGTGAAAACTGGTGTGCAAAGTCGCTTTTGGCTAACATAGAGACAGTTCAATAAGTGACATGGTTGCCATTTAGTCTGGGAGTAAAACAATTAACAACAGATGATGCGTGGCCACGGCACTGCTAGGTTGTGTGCTGAAATTATCCAGCCAAGCTTGGCCCATTTACATTGTGAGATCAGATAATGTGATTAGAACTCCAAGAAAAGATCCTTTTTCATGTAAATGAAAGGAAAGGACCCATGGGTGGCATTTATTTATTCAAATAATAGATGAGATGAGTAGGAAGTATTCTTATTCTCCATTGGGGTTAAATTTGTACTTGTTAATGTAAGGTAATTTCTGTGGTTTATTTAAAAAAAAAAACACACATTATTAACTGCTGGAAAGAGAAGTGGACACCAGACCCTGGTATCACATGCTTTATTTGGTTAACCATTCACCTTCATCCATTACAGGTTTAACTGCATCACGCAACAGATGTGACTTGATAGTTACGCTCATCTTTAGTTTGCTTGGGAAAAAAAACCCAAAACAACAAACACAATCATTCATGAAAATATTAGCATAAAACAAAGAAGATGCTAATATTTACTGGGTTATAGATGGGCTGTACTGAAGCTCTGATGAAATGGGGTATGACTGTATTCCCCTATCAAAACTGAAATAGGGTACAGGGATTTTTAACTGAAAAAAATGTTGAGTAAAGTGTGTGTGAGTGTGTGTTTTTTTTGTTTGTTTGTCAGTAGCCGACAGATCTGGTCAAACTGGCTTTTTACTATTCCCGTCCCAGCGTAACAGTCAGTCATCCATGCCAGAAGGAAAAATAAGGAAATGCCATGGCATTTGAAGGCTAGAGTGGCAAACACTGAGTCATCTCTTAACACATATTCTAAATATTACAGTTCTGTGATTATAGCAATAAAAACAGTACCTTTGATTAAAAAAAAAAAAGAAACTAATGTCAATCTACCAATTTTTTATTTGTTTATTTATTTATTTTACCACTCAATTTTAAATGCTGCATTATTAGTTGCTTTTGGGTGAACGTCCAATCAATATAGCAAAAGATTAAACTAATTACACCTTAACTATGAGGTTTAATCAAGGAACATGTACACAGAAATAGGCTCAGATCCCAAGTCTGGTGGGCAAGATGACCTGAGAGTGCTTTCAGGTTAGGGTGAACTCTCTGTAGAACTCTCTGTTTCTCATTCAGTTTCATAGATGTGCAAGTAGATCCATATATATATTTACACAGAGAACAACTCCACTCAGTAAATCAGAGCAAAATCTGACAGCAGCCTGACAGAGAGGGATTGATCCCTTCACCTGGATGTAACTGACTGTGAGAAAGAACTGAGAATTGAGAATTAACAAGTTTAATTAGTTCTAGCTGCTGGGGATCACAGAAATAAATCATCACCCTTGCTCAAGTTTGTAGGCAGCTCATACTCAAAATCTGTTTGAAGGTTTTCATCTGATAAAACTATAAGCAGACATACACAAGACTGCCTTGCACTGTTGTGCTACTCACTAGTATGCACTGTACGTAGTATCTTGAACATCCACGGGGGAGCATTTAGGTCTGATTATCAGAACATGACCAAATAGTTGACTTGGGTGTGACGAAGCAGCCGAGACATATTAGGCAGCTAAGCTAAGTTAGCTGGCTACCCACCACCATGTTGGCTCTTCTTGCAGAAAGCAAATGTTATACATATAGTTTCCTTTGCCCAATTACATGAACTGTTTTACTAATGGCTAAAAACAACATTGGCATTATACGCTTAGTATCATGAATCACATTAACTGGTGAAAAATTTGGCATTTTAGTATGTCTGCTTGAGCCTGTGGCATATCATCCACAATAATCCTAGCACTATTTTTATGTCATGAAAAAGTGCAATATCACAATATCAATGATGCTATGCATTTACGTTCCCTTGTAATCACAAGCCCAGACACGTCTGAGAGCCTAAGCAGCGTGACAGCCTCCAGTGACAATTTAGCACCTAAGAGGAGAGCTACTTCAGCAACCTCCAACAAAGCACAATACTTTGTAAGTAGGCAAGAAATCAGTCACCACTAGCACACAGAATGGTACCGTATCTTGCAGACTATAAGGCACACCGCATTATAAGGCGCAATTTACCCATATAAGCAAATAAACACGCTGCACTCACAGCTTGTTCCTGTCTAATATCATCAGTAGAGTAATTTTGTGCATCAATGATGGACCATTTTAGAGAGTAAACGCAACAAGATTTCATACATAAGGCGCACTGCCAATTTTTGAGAAAATGTAAGTATTTTAACCCTACAGTGAGAAAAATCTGATATAAACATTATATATGTTTACATTATGTAATATAAACATTCTGAGTTAGTATATTTATTTTAACTCTTGGAGCACTTTTTCTGCTGCTGTTTATTTCTAATGTGCCAGCTGCAGATTAAAGCTCTAAAACCTTAAACTGGACACATTTAAATGTTAAATGTTAATGTCCTCATAAAAGATACATGGTTTGCTATGGGGATATTATTGTAGCAAAAAAACTTTGTGTGCCCATAACTGAATCCAGCAGATTCGGTTTGTGTGTACACAACTGAATCTGCGTGTCTGTATTACGATCTGTGTGTATGTATTCAGAGTGGTGTCTGTAATCAGATTTGTAAATGCATAAATAAATCTGCAGTGTGCAGATATTAATAGTTGAAAAGTCTTAAAGTTTAGCTCGAATCACTGAAAATGCACACAAGTCGTCAGTTACAAGTCACCCAGCTTTATAGTTGCTCTCTTTTCACACGTGACTTTTGCTACACTTCAATGGCCGCAGATCCATGCAGTGATTTGTCTGGAAGTCGCTTTAGCCCTGAGCTCAGGCTCACAGGCAGGCTGCGTTCAGTTCTGCTGGCATTAGCAACATTAAAACCAAGTATAATTATACAGATATTAACATCCAAATTCTCATGAGAATGTGACACAGTTACGCTGCTGTAACTTTACAGCTTACCCATCTATAACCCCAAACCTAACCCTTCACTCTGCGGTTTAAGTAAGGTACAGCTCAACAAGCTGCATACATAAAATATTTTCCTCATGATGGTTGATAAGTGAGTACGTAAAACTTTTCACTTGTGTAAATCACGAGGGGTGGCTGTAGCTCCAGATGTCACCTACTGATGGGAAGGTCGGTGGTTCGATTCCCGGCTGCTCCGGGCCACATGCCACAGTTTCCTTGGGCAAGATACTGAACCCCAAGTTGCGTACGAATGTGTGTATGAATGTTAGATAATAAAAGCACTTAGCTTGGATTCATATGGAAGTGCTTGTGTGACTGGGTGAATGCAAACATGTTGTACAAGCGCTCTGAGTGCTCAGTCAGAGTAGAAAAGCACTATATAAGAACCATTTACTTCAATTCCTTGCTTGCCAAACTGGCCAACTGCGGTTATCCAGGGGATCACACAACTCCAGCCCATTGCAACAGACAATATTGTGTGTATAGCAGCTTATTTCATTGTTTTTAAACTTCTTTACAAAATGGTACTTGATAATTTGTGCACAGAAAAATTAGTGGTACTAGCCACAGAGTTACTTGCATTTACTTATTTTAGAGGAGAGAGCAGCTTCATTAAAACTTATCCTGTATTAATAAGCATCTAAACTGAGTTCCAGAAACAACATTGAAAACACACTCCCTATATGTTTTGATTGAGGTGAGCTGGTTCATTCTGAAACACTTCTAAGTATCTTGAAGCCAATGCATTCTGGGAGGAATGGAAAAAAGATCCCATTAGCTACTTGTCTGTTACATAAGGAGACATTTAATTTACCCTGTATCTCATATTCACGACCAGACAAACAACAGAACGTCAACAGTTTGTTTCTGCTCACCAAAAGAAGAGAAACATTTTTAATGCGCTTTACAAAATGGAAAATGCAGCGAAAAAAAGAACCGTCCAGCAGACTGTCCGGCTGTTTATTGTTCATCTAAGCCAGTGCTCAGTTTACAATTAAGGGATATTACGATCAGGACAGAAAATCGAACTTGCTCAGTTTCCTGAGGTGAGTGATATAATCTGAGAGTTCTGAGGAAAGCGCACTATCCTCCTAGGTTTGTGAGAAACACAAAAATGATAACACAACAGTAAAGCTTTATTGTGCCACCTCACTAACATCAAGTGCCCCACAAATTTTACATTAGCATTAGCTGGCAGCGTGTTAGCTAGCCAAGAATTCAGAATTCATTTTTTTTCCCCCGCTCGCGTCTCTATAATTAGCACAAAGCCTGGCAGGTAAGCCACACAGGCATGGGTACGCACTTTTAGATACAAGCTGCATCATTTGTTTTCTAGTCTGTCTCATTAATGGCTCTGCTCAGCCACACAGGTGTTTTCACTTACTGCTGATTAGACCTCTGTCTAAGAGTGGAACATGGGCAGTGCTGTAATGGGAATTACTCATGACTTTAACACGAGTAATTAACTCGAATGGATGCTAAAACCAAGCAGCTCAGTGGAATTTTGCCATTGTTAGTTTTTATTAATTACAAGTTTTTCCTAGTGAGAAAAATGATAAAGGTAGA
>VUQK01017777.1:12940-24325 GCA_015106715.1 Bujurquina vittata
TTCCTGCCCTGACAGGTGCTGCAAAGGTTGATGGGTACAAATGTCAAGTCTGTACACACCCAGACCGTCCAGAGAGTAGATCTAACAGGCCAAAACATTTCAGTCACTTGTAAAAGTTTACTCAAGGTATAGAACAAGAGGGGACTGATGGGTTATTAAACTGCTACCCATTCTTTTTGTCTTTTGCTATCTCTCTAATTACAGTATCAGCAGCAATCACATATGTACATATGGTGTTGACGCATTGTCTTAAGGAAATAGTGCTCTGGTGTGCTATACTGCATCCGTTTACTTTACCCTGAAGAGCTTGAATGTTTCCATCCTTAAGAGGTTTTGTTAGGCCACAGCAGAGACACGATCACTAATGAGGTAATAATTAATGCCCTAATAAAATTGGTGGTGGAATAGAAAGGCTTCAGTGAAGATGTGGTGAGAGCAAATTGAAGGTTGAGTTCATGGACTTCATTTGTCCTTATTCATATGTAATGCAAATGTTGACCAGGAAATTCTTTCCTGATAGAGTTACATTCTGTATCAATTCATTTTCTCCAAAATTCCCATCAAGAAAATGTAGAGGAAATTACCATTTAACCATTTAAGTATGAAATATCAAGTGGATATCAATAGAGTTTTTAAGAGCTACTCTGGCCTTTAAAGCTCTTGGAACAGCAGCCATAAAATAAGAAATTATTTGGTCCTGGAGAAAGTGTCAGTCTGAGGGAAAGTTAGCCAAGACTTCTTTATAATGCTGGAATATTTCTTAAGGTAAGAAACAGTTTAATGTTGTTTTGCTGTGAGTTGCAATACTGCAACGAAAGCAACTCACTGTAGTAAATAAAGAAAATGGAAGCTAGTGCCATTAGCTTCCACCACTGTGGTCAGATTACTGATGTTGATCCTATCACAATTTCCTGATTTTGAAGTTAACTGCAAGATAAAAAACATTATCTCCCATTAATCAGATTATCTCCTCGTTTGTGCTTACTCAGTGACATAACCTTAATGGATCTTCCATCCAAAAAAAGCTAAACCCACACTCACAGCTCTAGTCATTGCCAAAAAAAAGAATATTGTTTACAAAAAACATTGGTTGAATCTCCTGATTGAACATATATCAGTGGAAAGAGTATCTGCCTCCTTAAAAAACAGAACCGCACACTTTATTTAAATGTGATCTTCATTCATTCACTCATTAACTATAACTCTAGAATCCTGATTTTGCCTGTCACCAAATACCACGGGGAATGCTATTAATTTTGTTATCTAAGCATATTATTACTGCTGACTAGATTTATTTAAGTGTACTATCAACATTTTCGTCATTGGTATTATTGATACAAATCAATAATTTTGATCCTGGGGGGGACTCCAAGTCCTGTGGGTACAGATCGGGCTATACCCATTGCCTTCCTGGCGCCTCTCCTCCCCAGCCCCTGAAAGAGGCGCGCGTACCCTTCCAGGCTCGGAGTTCCGGATGGAGGGTGGTGGGGCCTGTTGGGGGTGTGCCGCTTTGGTTTGCATGGCCTTTCTAGGGGCTGCGGGGAGGTTGGGATGGGTTGATCATGGTTGTTCTTGCGCAAAATGAGCTGGCCTTTATACGGTTTGCATACATGGGGCTCAACCATGTGTCTGGCATGCATGACCTCACTCCCTCTTTTGCTCCTTTGTTGCTTCACCTCTCTCCGGTTGTTTGCTTTCATCTCATCACACCATCAAACATAAGTTTATTCAACTCAACTTTACTTATAAAGCACTTTAAAATCAATGCTACTACCCAAAGTGCTGCACACATTTTAAAATACATATAAATAACAAAGCATGGATTAAAATCTCAAAGTGACGCAGAGAAAGAAATTGCTTCACCTTGACCAGTTGTCTTGATAAAAGCTGGACTTGACTATTGACTTAATCTGTGCCTCAAGTTTGAGATCACTGTCTAGTTTTACACCCAGGTTTATTGCGGTCTGTGTCAGATGTTGACTTAAAGGACCCAGAGCAACATTAATTTGGGAGGTGTCACTAGGCCCAAACAACATGTTTTTTATTCCTTCAGGTGCAAAAAGATTTAGGACAACCATGCCTTGATATTTCCAGTCCACTCTGAAAGATGCAGAACATGCATTTTGCTGCTTCGATAGCACATAAATTTGACAGATATCAGCATAAAAGTGTAATGCGATGCCAAGTCTTCTAAGAATTTATCCCACTGGAAGTAGGTACAGAGAGAAGATAAGAGGGCCAAGTATAGAGCCTTGAGGCACCCCACATGTAAGGGGTGCAGCACAAGATTCAACAGCTCCAATACAGACACAAAAACTTCTCTCTGATAGGTAGGATCTGAATCAATCTAAAACAACACCCTTAATCGCTGCCCAATTTTCCAGCAGACAGGAGGACCTGATGGTCCAAAGTTTAGAGCAGTCTAAGCCAGGTTTTTTAATAAGTGGGGTCACCACATCATTCTTAATGCTGGCAGGCACCGTACCGTTAGCTAAGCTCCCATTAATAATATTAAGCATGTATGATGCCGAGGTGGACCTATTTAAAAAGATGAGGTGGAATGGGGTAATTTGGAGACCCAGCAGGCTTCATATGACCAATGATATCTCTCAAAGATGGCAAACTGACAGTTCGATTCAATTCAGTTCAATTCATTGTTATTTATATAGCACCAATTTACAACAAACAGTTGCCTCAAGGCACGTTATGTTGTAAGGTAAAGACAATACAATAAATGTTATTGTCACCAGTATCAAAAGATGACAAGAAATATGAGATAATCTACCTCACTGGAAGTAGTTTAGGTAGCTACTCTCCACTGTGTTGGCACATGGCATTGAAGAGCATAATAATGGAAGAATTATATCCTTACGCTTAGTTACAGCACTTTCAGTAAAACCGCTACTGTAATAAAACTTATTAAATGTAAATGTTATTAGAAGGACATATGTGGATTTGCGGTTTTGCTTTTTTGTTGTTCTCTACAATCAAAACAATTAAAATATTTTGAAATAAAATAAATAGATTAGATTAGATTAGATTAGATTAGATTAGATAATACTTTATTAATGCCTTTGGGAGGGTTCTGTCAGGGAAATTAAATATAAATGTTATTAAGAAAGACAGGAGGGGGGGTTTCAGGAAATATTGTTAAGTCTTCAGTTTCTATGCCATATGTTAGTGTTTGGAATGGATGTACGGAGACTCCTTCTCCCCTTTCCTGGGTGTCGGTGCTGCCTCGGTGGGACGAGGGTGTGATGACTGGCCACTGCTCAGGCACTGGTGGAAGCCTTCCTGCATGTCTCTGGCTCAGCACACTGTTGTCCACTGCAGCTTGTGTGTTGTATGTGTTGGTGTTTGGGCTCTGGTGATTCTGGTGGCGTTGACGGTATCTTGACGGCGTCGACCATCACAGTGCCTGTTGTTGCTCCTGCTTGTCATTCTGTCCTTGCCTGAGTGTTTGGTTTCTGGATTTCATTGTGGCCCATTTTGCATCTTTAAAGGTAAGATAGCTGTTAGGTGTACTGGGGCTGGGATGTTGGTGAGGACCGTGCCCACATGTTCATTCACAGGACTGGGACACCTGAGATATCTTGGGCTGGTTTTCTTCCTGAAGCCCAAGAAAAACAGTCCAAGATATCTTCACCCCAAGATTATGAATCCAATAGAAATGTACATTGCTAGCACAACAAACTACTAAAAATGTAGACCTAATCACCTACTGTTGACAACACGTTTCAAAGGCCATCAATCAGCTACTCATCTCTAGCCCTGAGTGAATGGACCTTTAGCAACTCATTTCACTGTAGCTGCCAGCAACCACTTGCAACTAAGAATACACATATTTCCCTAATGACCAGTGGTTGACTAGTCTTGTGTAACTGAGGTCTACCTTGTTGTGAAACTGTGAAGAGTGCAACATATACTGGAAATGGAGACCATTCACCTTCAAAGTAAAACTTGTGCCTTTTGAAACATGTTGGTTTCAGCAGTTAGGCAAGGTTAGTGTTTGCAGATAGGTCTTCTACACAAACTACAGGCACCAAGGCAATCTGCTTGGAAGTTTTTCGGTGCAACACCCAGCAGCAACCAACAATCTTCACCAACCACTTGCGAGTCGGGAAATACATATTTTTTCCCTAGCAACCGGAGGAAGCCAGGCGGTCACCAACCAGTCTCTAGGTCTGTAAGACTGAGGCCTAAATCTGAGTGATTTTTCAGGTAAGTTTCTTACTGTAAAACTTTACAATGCAGAGGGAAAAATTTAAGGAGGCAAGAGTTAAAAAAAAAAAAAAGCTCTGAATCAGAATTTTATCAGTTTGCAAAAGTGAATATTTATGCATTTTTATTCGGGGACTTGTGCCAATATTAAACCATGAGGCACACATAGAAATCAAGCTCTTTTAGATTAATCTTACTTTGCTTATAAAGCAAACAAAACATAAGAGAAGTCAAGGCCTTGCCTTGAAATAGTGCCACCTTCCTAGTTTACTATGTTGAATAGATGATGCGCTAGTACTTAGGAGTATGTATTTAACCTTATTTTTCAGGCTTGCATGACCCCACCCCCTCTCTTGCTCCTCCGTCCTCCACCTCTCTCCAGTCATTTGCTTTCCTCTCACCATGGTGACTGGACCTGATCTTATTGTATAAATTTATTGGTTTTTTTCTCTTCTAAAGAGGGCCTTCATTTCCATAACAGGACAGCAAACAATATCCAATATCTGGATAGCGCTTACACTGAAACATGTAGACGCTTTGTAGCCTTTAATCTTTCCTGTCATTAGTTAATCATGTGCAGAGATGCAAATATTTGACTCAAACTTGAGCTAATCAAGTATCTTCCACTGCTGCAGCAGTAAAGCAGGGCATTCTGCAACTCCTTTTAGATTATCATCTTTAAAGTGCACTAAGCAGTGTTTTCTATATAGTCAGTGTTCTCTCTTCAGTCACATATTCTGATTTGTTGCTGTCTGACTGGTAAAGACAGCGATGTAAAAGCTTTTGGGTTTTTGTTTGTTTGTTTGTTTTTGGTAAAATTAATGTACTGCAAAACTTTTCTATTTTGTGGAAACACACAAAAACATTCATCTACAGGAGGTATAAGCTAGTTCTGTAATCACCAGAATACCTCTGTACATATCACAAAAGCACAACGATTCTTAAGGAAAAACAGCGACTAGAGAAAGGCACTTTTTGACTCAGTATGAGACCACCTGACAGGGCTGCCTCATTGCTGCGATATTAATCGCCAACTGATGCAATTTAACTTCTTAGGGAGCTGCACAGGCTTTCAGTTGCCAAGCAATACTGAGAGAACCCAGTGCCACTTAAAGAGACAGGGAGCTCTAAACCAGGAGCCAGCAGGCTCTGTTCAAACCAGGCTTTCTCAGCACTGCTGAATTTGCTGTGCTTTAAAACGCTCTATGACATTGACTAACATGGCATATATGAACTGTATCATAATCACTTTTATACCAGATACGCAGAGAATATAACAACTGTCTGCTATCTGAACAAATTGGGTAAAGCAGATGAATATTTGGAGAGCATATAATAAAAAAAACAGATCAATATGTTCTTAAGCAACAGCATCTCCTTATGTGAGGGCACATTAATCTTAGTCTAACACTAAAAGAGCAACATTTTATCCTGGGCTTATCTCATTTACAGAAATCAGTCATCAGTATCTGCAAAAAAGGAAACACTGACTATAAGCACTATGTTTCAAACACACTGCATTATATGACAGCAAGCAGATTGCCCAATATTGCATCTTGAGCAAAGCTCTATTTTTTTTAAATAGAAGTACAGAAAACAGGAAAATCACATCACATCACATGAAAACCAACCTGTAAAACAGAATTTAATATATTTATTTCAAAAGTCAAATACAAAACATTCTGCTGAGCCACCAAGGCTTCCTTTAAATGTTAACAGCCAGGATGCATTAACAATTGATGCTGCTGCAGCACAAGTCAATGACTGCAGGTGTATTTGAAGATGCAGCTTGATGTATCAACACACAGCTTTCAATGGCTCAGTCACCCAAGACTTCAGCTGCAACATTCCGTCCTTTTCCACTGTGGTCTATGTTAAGCGGACACAGACCCCACTGCCTGCAGACATCCTGAGAACTGGAGCTGTTTTGAGCCTGAGGCAATGCTATGACTCAATTATTTAAGACTCAAACCTGTGGGTGACTGTGGAATAGCTAGAGTAGAAGATAAGTGTTTAGCCTAGATATTCAAGGTAAGTCTTTGCACTGATGTAGGCACTTTAGACTGTACAGGAAAATGTTCTAAAATTGGACATTAGAGATGCCCCCATATGTAATCCTCTTGACTTAGTAACAAAAGATGTCATGGTATCTGTCTTAAAAAGCCTTTGCTGACCAGGCTCTAAGAATAATAAACTGGTTTAAAATGGGTCAGTTGACATTTAATGTCACCATTTTTATAAAAAGAGGTTATCAACCCAGAAATCTGCAATAGGTGCATCCTGACTGCACATGAAGAGACAGTAACACAGTATTTTAAGATGCTTTAATTTCATCTTACTTGGAAGTCCAAGAGCCATTATTCAAAATGTCCAAAAGATCTGTAACTAGAATGAAACACGAAGAACTACAGGAATAATAATTATTATATTTAGGTCTCTGCCTTGGCTGAGGGTTTGCTAGGTCGCTTTTAGAATTCTGTTGCTATATAGAATCAAAATGTAACGTCCATGCTGCCAGCAGAGAAGCTGCCTTTTAAAAGGAATATTAAAAACTGTGAGGTTTTCAAGCAACATAATGACTCCAAATGTCTAACCCTCACGTACATCCATGAAAAAAGGCAAAACTGTCTGACATATTAAGAGGAAGAGAGACTGAACACAGGAGTAAAATTCAAACTGCAATTTCTTTTTTTAATCATTGTTATTTAAAGTAAAGGTGTTCCTATTTTCTGTTTTCATCTTCTTTTAGAGGATGGCTGCAGTAATATCAATTCACCAAAACACAATCATTCAGAAGCAAACATGAAATCTTGACTACATCAAGTCATTCCCGCGCCTAAAGTCAAGTGGTGACGGTGGGGTAATGAGGTATTGTTTGATGAATGGAATACTTTAATTCACAGCCCAGAGAACAATGATTAGGTAATCCCCCCCACCTCTCCTCTTTGACTATCAGATTTTTAGCTTGGTATTTTTAGCCTGACCTTTCTTCTCCATTATAATGATGGGCGCTTCATGCTCAGACTAAGGTACAAGCCGTGAGCCACACCTTGCCACATCCAGCCTCCTAAGAGGCTGGTTTTGGTTTCCGCTGACATTTCATCTGCAGGAAAATATCTCTAGTTGTAGCTTTCAGCATGAGGATTACAACAGGAGTGGGTAGAGAGGTTAAAGGGGTAATGATTTATTCCTCACTGGGGAGATGTGAGACATTCATCATCAGGAAGGAAAAAAGCCTGTAGAGCTGCGTGCATTGTGGATGTTAGTGCTGCTGGTAGATGCCTCAGCTTATCACTTAAAACATGAGGTTTCCCTCCTTTAGGGCTAGATTATTAATGGATCCAAATACAGTTATTTATGTCATCATGCAAACACAAATAACAGTGTGGCAAAGTAGAAGGTTCTTCCTCCCCACTTTCGCCAAGTGCTTGCTTTTGAGAAACTCAGTTTATTGGGGTTTTCTCTGATATAATCTCTGTCTTTACAGCTCAAAACACATTAAATAATTTTTAATTTTTAAAAATGTATTTACTCTAATTGGCATATATATATATATATATATAATTAGTGTGTGAGTGTGCCTTTCATCTGTACCCACAGACACGCTATCGGCAAAATATTAAATATGATGCAGCTCCGTAGAATGATCATTAGGCAATAATTTAATAGTAATAAACACACACTAATGAATTTATTTTTTGAATGGGAACAGTACAATTAGCTAGGTTCCTTTATTTACGTCTGGCAACTTCAACTTGTGACGGTGACCATTCAGCATCAACACTAAGCTTCCAGCCTAAAAAGCAAACGGCTGAGCGCCTCAAACCTCGGTCTGGGTTTTCGAAGCCAATAATGTCATCAAACGATACTAATGTGCGGCTCTGAAGGCCGTCACATGTGAGTGCCTACCTCTCGTTTGACGTTCCATAATAATTTCTCCTTGTACTCTTCCTCCGTGCAGCCCTCCATGTCCGTGCGTGTGTCCGCCCGCGGTGCGCTCGACAACAGGTCTGTGTGTCCCCGTCACGCTCGGTGCGCTCTCCTCGGCCTTTCCCTTCCACTTCTCGTTTCCTTCTTCCTTGCTTCAGCAGGACTCTGACGCAGCCGAGCAGCTTGCCAGCGACGTCAGAGGATCCGCCTTCCTCACTTTACTGATCAATGGAAGAGGAGACAAGGAGTGTGGGGGGGGGGGATCAGTGGCGCTCACAGCATCCAGCACCGCCTCAACCTGCAGCCTCTCAGCATCCGACACACCAACCTGTGGAGCCTCCAGTTATTTATAGCAGATTCTGTGCAACGTGTGAAAATGCTGGGGAAACGGTTTGGCTTAGTCTGCCTCTAAATCCCCCCCCAGTTGCTATTTTTCTTGAGCGCACACCTCTTCACAGCATTCTTCCGGGCTCCAGTGCCTTTTTTCACAAGCTCCAAATAGCAGCGCCAACATTAACACATACGAACAGACAGTAAGTGAATAGGAAGGAATCTAAAGCACATGTGGACACTGTAATCGCCTCTGATGCCAGGTTGGCCTGCTGCAATCTAAATGACGTCACAGCAACGTGACGCATAATAATCTCTTGTGGAGACCCCATCATTAAACTTCCTGCTTGTGCCTCCATGTGGGCCGAGGGTGCACCTGCAAGCAGGATTATGTAACTGAGTATTTCCCATTTATGGCAAATGTTTTACACCTGACATTGTTTTTGGCAGGTGCAGTTAACGTCACATAAAATGCACATGTTGCATATAAGGGAAGCTAAAGATATCAGAGAGGGCAAGTTTGTGCTTTTTATAACATGGACTGTATCCATCTAGTTAACATAAGGAAAACCCACAGCATAAAAACAGTCTTTTTCCCATGTCATGCTGAATCTCATTCAGTCTGAACTGTCAGTGTTACTTTGACTGCACTGAGAGCTGAGCAGACACTGATGTGGTTGTGTGGGTGTGTGCACATGTGCGCACCTTCACAAAAAAGCTGCTATTAGTAACAGCCTTGAATCTTGCTTCTTCTTCTTTTTTTTTTCCCCATGCTATGTGGCTGTTAGTAAGGTGGTAGAGTGGGTCCTCCATTCATGTTTACCCCAGAATACAGCCATGGGCAAAGGATTGAAGAATGACACAATTTTGGGTTTTCACAAAGTTTGCTCCTTCTATGTTTTTAGATCCTTTTGGCAGAGTTTTCTATACGTATAATCACATTTCATAAGTTACAAAAGCTTTCACTTGCAATTCTGTTTGCAGAGGATTATCACTATAACAGGCACCAACCACCTAGCAGCCCCAGCTCCTTACAGCAGCCTGAACAATGGATGTGCGGAACATGATCTGTTCAGACTCAATGTTCCCGGCCTCCCTTTGAATGCCGTCAAAGTTCGGCTGGAGGTGGGACTTTAAGATTTTTGCGTGGCATTCCCATTTCATGCATGCATGCATCATCAGCCTGCAACCTAGGGTGTCCTGGTGCCACTTGCACTTATAGACATCCTTGTGTTTAACATAATGTTCTCTATAAGCAAACTGTGATTTGCACAGAAGTCCAATAACAGAACACCACTCCAGTTCAGATCAGGCAGGCCATTCCTCCCAGTTACGCCCCTCTAGGTCTCACTGTTGTTATCCACACTGAAGTCTCTCAGGAGGACGATGAAGTCACCAGACGGAGCACCCTTGAGCAACCAGTGACTCCAAGAAGGCTGGGTCCTCTAAACTGTTGTTTGGTACACAAGTACAAATGACATTCAGGACCTCTTCCTCAACCTGAAGGCAACACCTTGCAATTCTGTAACCAGAGTTTGTGTCCAAATTCAGGGGCTGCATCATTCGAAGGCCACATTTGTAGGCTGATTACGTCACAACAACCTGACAAAGACTGTCAAAATTCAAAGGGTCCTCCAGACGCTGCAGACAAACCTTCCTTTCCCTCTCATTTGAAGGACAGGTCCAGTGTATCCTTTGTGGAGATTCATTGCAGGCCAAAGACGTTCAAACGTGAAATGAAAGCAGTGATAGTGGAGGAGAGGGAGCAAAAAGTTTGAAATATTGCTATTTCTGTGCCACAAAATTAACTTCTACAGTGTCTTTAGGAGAGAGTGTAGATGTGCAAACCTCAAATATCTGCTCGATTGATGAAGATATTGCTTAATTGCAATTGTGCTCTGATGTTTTTGGAGCTGTCCGTTCTGCTGGTCTAACAGCCCGGTTGCCTCACCAGCTGTCAGCTGATCCAGCACTCGAGGCTCACTAGACCCAGAGAGCTGTGAGTATATTTGAAAAGGAATCTGTAGCACAAACTGATAATAATGAATTACAATAGTGCCGCCTAAAAGTAATAAATGTGTGAATTAGCCTTTCACCATCACTCTGAGACAAGATGCTTCTAATTTTACCATTATTGCTCAAATGCAAAAAAGAATCCAAAATATTTGCTTTGTCAGCCTGCTGAAAAGAAACCTGGGGTTGTTCTTATTTTCTTCAATTAATGATGACTAGTAAGATGTTCTAGCTTTACAGAGGGCTTTTATTTTTTATGGAGTGGAAGTGGCACAGTGGGTAGGCGCTTGCCTTGCAGCCAGAGGGCTGCAGGTTCGAGCCCCTGTCCCTGCGCTGCGTTGTATCCTTGGGCTAGACACTTAAACTGCATTGCCTAACAGTAGTGCTGGTCTCTGGCTGCGTGACCTGGATGAGTGATCTGGAACAATCATTTCGTTATGTGCACAATGAGTTGAATCTAACAAACTCTTTCCAGGGTAAACAAGTGTCTTCTAAGTTACTGAAATGCCATTCCCTCTCCAGCTTACGGGTTATCTGCTTTAAACTGTGAACTATACCACGGAGTCAGGCACTTCTGATTTGAGGCTTTCCTTTTCACAGTAGCCACAGTATCCAAAGTCATACGCAGTGAGGAAGTAAAACTATTGACGAGGGAATCTACCTCACTGGGAGCAGAGTTTAGGCAGCTGCTCTGCACTGTGTTGGCACATGGCACTGAAGAGCATAATAATGAAGGAATTATATCCTTAAACTTAGTTACAGCACTTTCAGAAAGACTTCTACTGTAATAAAACTTATTCCCCACTGCTGTGTAATCCATTAAAATAAATGTTATTAAGAAATCATTAGACAGGAGAGGGTTTCCAGGAAATACTTTTAGGTCAGTTATTA